>CAHIKZ030001802.1:1295000-1360000 GCA_903632075.3 Acanthosepion pharaonis
ATATATATATATATATATATATATATATATATATATATATGAATGATTATAATGAATTCTGCACAAATTTATATATCAACAAACAGTATTTAGAAAAATATGACAGGCTTGAAAGGATTTTTTTGTGATGCGTTTCATCCATTGGGATTTCATTGGACTTAACTTCGTTGACGTTGCCATGTCTACACATGTTCATGAAATGAGAGATGCAGGTAGATTAAAAATTTTTGAAAGAATTTTTTTTCTCATCTAACCAAAATCATCTGCATTCTTTTTCTTTTT
Source organism: Acanthosepion pharaonis (assembly GCA_903632075.3). Lineage (NCBI taxonomy): Eukaryota > Metazoa > Mollusca > Cephalopoda > Sepiida > Sepiidae > Acanthosepion > Acanthosepion pharaonis. The sequence goes on from CAHIKZ030001802.1 coordinate 1,295,283, forward strand.
TCTCCATCACCTTTGTCCCTGACTATTCCACACTATGACAATATAAAATCTACCAAGAATGGTGATATATTGTAAGAGCCTGGAAGAATGGTGATATATTGTAAGAGCCTGGTAGATTTTATATTGTCACAGTGTGGGATAGTCGGGGACAAAGGTGATGGAGAGAAAAAAATACAGAAGATTTCGGCTAGATTGAGAAAAAAAATTCTTTCCAAAATTTTCTTTCAAAAATTTTAAAACTACCTGCATCTCTCATTTTGTACCCATGTGTAGACATGGCAACATTAACAAAGCCCAGGCCGAGGAAATCCTAATGGATGAAACGCATCACAAAAAAAAAACTTTCCAGTTCGTCATACTTTTCTGTGTATATATATATATATATATATATATATATATATATATGTGTGTGTGTGTGTGAGAGAGAGAGAGAGAGAGTGAGTGTGTGTTTGTATTTAGGTATTTCCAAAATGAACTTTGAAAGTTTACCAATTTTAATACTGGCATAAAACATCTTAGTTGGAAATTGGAAAATTGAATAAAAGTTGAACAGACAGACCTTTGTCAGTTTTGTTTAACAAAATTTGTTCAATATATATATATATATATATATATATATATATATATATATATATATATCTTGTATATTTGGGCAGCAATCTTTCTTTAATATTGAATATGACAGACAATAAATATTTTGTTTTTATTAAATTTTTCTAGCGTTCACACAGTTTTTCTTTTAAGAGTGTGTAGAAACTGTCCACAGTGATTATTGTCCCAAGCATTTTTGCCTAATACTGTAGCCATTTTCATGGTGAGAGCTAATTTTCTCCGCGAATCTATTTTATTTTTCCTATAATGTGTGGCATGGGAGTAGCAGAAAGTTTGTTCATATTGGAGTTTTTGTTTTTACTAATCAAAATGACGACAAGATGCCCTCACTATTTTCAATGTAAGTTATTTTCAGTTTACATCTCTGTTTTTTTTATTAGGAGCGCTTCAGTTAGATTCAATATATATATATGTGTGTGTGTGTGTGTGTGTGAGAGAGTGCTGAAAATTTCTCAGCTCAGCCCACTTCTCAGAATCTAATCAAATGAACAAACATCTTGGTCAGTTTCACTGGGAACTTCACATCAACAATATATATATATATATATATGTTGTTGATGTGAAATATCCAAACTATTTAACTGACAAGAAAATAAAAATATTTAAACACCTAACTGGTTTTAAATATATGTATATATATTTAGTTGAATTTATATAAGTTTGTGACCCTCAGTTTCATGCTTGTCTGAGGATTGCATAAGCATGAAACTGACAGTCACTAACTCATATCCATTCAACTAAATATGTTAGCTCTATCACCAATATTTAGTGCTTTCCAATAAGCACTGCACATATATAAATATATACAGAATATATATATATATATATATATATATATGTATACATATATACATCTTATACACACACACACACATATATATATATATATATATATATATATATATATATGTGTATATTTAGGCAGCAATTTTTCATTAATGCATGTTTCATTAAATAATATAGACAAGTTTTGTCTGTTTATTTTAAGTAAGTTCCTTTCATATTGCCTGATAAGCTTAATCACATTATGATTGAAAGATGAAAGGAAAACACGATATTGATACATGTTTAAATCCAATCTAAGCTTTCAGCTTACACAAGCCATTATCAAAGATGGCAATTTCAATAAATCAAACAACAACGGACAAAACAACAATGATAATCCACCCTTGCTGCATGAAAATTTCAAGTAATGACAAACTCGTATATACGAGACACGGAAGCGAAAATCGCATCACAGCTTGTGACGTCACACATGACCACACGAGAATGAAAAACAACATGTATTAAGTATGGGAAGCTGTTGGTATAAACCAATGGCGTCTGTTATAAATTATATGCCTATAATTTATAACAGAAACCATTGGTTTATGTGTGACACAACACAGTAAAATCAAAATTATAATGAACAAACAAACATTATTTATGAGTTCAAATGCCCTTTATGTAACTGTGTTCCTGATTAAACCATATTCATAAATAATATCATTGGTCACACTACCACATGTCTATCCAAATGCATTACGTTATCCAACCACAGATCCATTAGAACCCATTTAAACACATATACACACTTACCAGACTCCACCTAAAACATACTAGTACAAAAACACAAACATAATAACCTCATCCACATGTAAAAAAGATTAAAAATAATGGAAGCCTTGATAATAAAAAAGAAAAAGCCAACACTCAATAATATTAACTACAACAACTCCTAACAGCCACAATGAACTGTGTTTGGAAAATAAAACATCCCTATAACGCTAGAAACATATGCAGAACCTATACACCCAGTTAAAATAAAAAATAAGATTATCCTTGATAATGGCCAAAAGTATAGGCAAAAGCACTTGGAATTACAGGACATTTGGATCGTTTCTACACACTGTGTGTTCAGAACAGAAAACACAAGAAAAATTTTAAAAAAGCTTAATTGCAGTCCCTTATCTGTCATCTTTAATGAAACATGCATAAATGAAGGATTGCTATCTAAATACACAATATATGTGTGTGTATGCGTGTGTGTGCATGTGTATGTGTATATATATATATATATATATATATATATATATACATACATGCAGTAATTGATTTCAGTGTTTGACAATATACAGGATTCAGCTTGCAGACGTGTGTAAATCTATATATTGATGTGTTGATGTGCTCAACAGCAGATTGACAAAGTTTATATACATACTTATAGAATTGATTTGAAGTCATGATTGTTGCATTATGATAAATGTTATTTTTTGCATAATTTTTTATACAGTTGTGTGAAGGTGAATGTGAGTGCATATATATATATATATATATATATATATATATATACTGGCCATCTGAGGATGCCCATCTACTAGAGCAACTAGCCACTCCCTATTGCAGATGCCTGCACAAGTGTATTTGTGTTTGTTCAACACCCACAGAGCCCACCTGCAACTATGCTGAGCAGACCTTAGTTACAGTTTCTGGGAGTGAGCGCATTATCTAGCATGATCAACAGTCTGAACAAGGCAAGCACACTCAAACCCTCAGTCATGATGCATCAACTGCTCCCCAAAGTGTTCCATCTGCCCAATTTCACTCACAAGGCTTGGGTCAACCGTGGTTTGGTTTACAGGTACTTTCCAAAGGTGCCACATGATGTGATCACTTCCCCCAGATCAAATAGCATCAAGAAGTCACCTTTAAAAGTGGACAGTCTGTTTCATGCAATCTTCATTGTCTAAACATTGCATTCAAGTATGAAACAGATTATCACAACTTGGTGCTGACATCAATGTCCTCTTTTATATTTACATACAATCTTGCCCTAATATTGACCACTCTTAGCCTTAACTATAGTACACCTTAAAACTATATTTTATTTTTTAATTTTTTATCAGTAACAGTGGAGTAATGGATTGCGGCTTGAATTGAGAAATCCAGTGGTTCACTGAATTCACTTACACTCTAATTCCATTCAGAAAGGTATGAATCTATCGTTTCTCTCCCAGTTATGGGTAAAATAGCAGGACAAACTAGGGCCCACAGCCTTGTTTAGCAAACAGTATAAAAAAAAGAAAAATTCTTAATTCAAATTACCTGCTGTCTTGTAGGTCCAGTCTTTTTCACTTCTGAGAAGTCCCCAGTGAAAAAAGAACTGGCAAGCCAATGCACTACTTTGCTTTCAATGTCACCATGTACCACAATTATGAGATGAAGAGTGGTGACCACAGTGGCACAAAATATGCCAACTGAATAAATGATGATGATAAAAACTGTGGACACACAGGTCAACATCAAGTGGCGACAGTCTATTTACTGCTTGAACACAATGTGTGTTGGGTGGTAGTTCATCTATGTGCTGGTAAATGTGGCATTATGGGTAACAGTATCATGGATTTCCAGGTTATTGGGTTAGCAGGAATAGTTATATTTTAAATTATTCTAAGGGCTATTAAGTAGAAATAATTATGGACTAGAATGCAGTTATTTTATATCTATTGTATAGGGTTGTTTGTTAATTTTTAACTTATCATTTATTACTTATTTATTCATTAGTTTTTGCTGCTAATTATTATTGTTAAATTTACTTAGTTGTTAATTGCTTATTATTTATTTACTTAATTTGTTTATTTATTTATTATTTTATATATTTATTTATTTTACGTTTGCATGGTTGCTTATCTTTGTTTAGTTTAAAGTAGTGAATTTTGCATTATCTGTGTTGTATATAGTGCATATATTTGCATTTTATTTGGTGATTTTTACAAGGTATTCATTTTTAGTTTTCAATTTTTAAGCAATATAGTAAAAATTTGTTTTTATGTCAGTATTTTGAGATAAGTTCTGATTATTTATTTAGTAATTTGTGTTGGTCCTGGAAGGTAATTATAGCTATTTTCTCCGTGAGGCAAAGTTAACAATTTTTTATTTATTTTTGTAGGTTTATGTGTTTCCTTATTTTTCATTATATTTTTGGTGTATTTTCTTTTTAACTTCCTATATATGTTTAGAAAGAGTTGTACTGTTCATGTGTTTACTGATAATTACCAATGATGCCACATATATGACATCCAAACCACCAATCTTCTTTATAAGTTCACCTTTTAATTTTAGTCCAAAAAATTACTTTCCTATCTGCTATTGTTTACTAAGGCATGTTGATTGACTATTTTTAAAAATGACCTAATCTATCATCCATCTGGCAATATTGGCTAATGTAGCTTTATATTCAATTTGAAATTTCCTGAAGGTTTTCTGAATCAACAAACATCTGATGAAGGCTAAACAGCACAACAGCTGAAACATTGAGATAATAGCAAAAAAGATGAGGACAATAGCCAGCATGTAAATAAATATCAATAATGATAACATTATACACATTTATTTACAAACTGATAACTGACCCTTGATTTGCATACTAAAATGTTATGCCATCCATTGCTATGTTATTATAAATATTTCAAATCAAAACAGATAAGCTGAAATTCTCATTGCATATTTATCATATAAATATTGGTACATCCTGACAATTTTACCAATATTGGTCAGTTAATAACAATTTTATTGCAAAAACGTTGATTTCCATATGAAAATTAGACACAGTGCAGTTTGATAACTGTCATTTTAGAGTAGATGCCTTTAATTTAACATCTGTTCATAGATTTACAAATATCTAAAACAGAATGATTTTATCTCTGTCTGACTTTCTAGGATAAAGAGTTATCATGTCTTCCATAATCACATGATGAATGATGGGGTATGAAGAATTGGATTTACACCGATTAGAATTGGCTGATCCATGCTTGTTGGAATCAACTGTGTTGCTTATCTTCTGCCATTGATCATGATATATCAAGCAATGTATTGGTCTGTTGATGTTTGCCAATCTACATAAATGGAGAACTGCTTCCTTTTTTTTGTCTATGGTAATGCTAATATTAGCAGTTTCCTTATGAGAAAACTTTCAGCATTCATTAACTGAGCAGCCAGTGTTACTTTCATTCAAAATTATAAATCTTTCTCTTAAAACAATTTTTCAGCAAAGTTTCCCAAGTTCAGTAGCAGTTATCGTTCTTTCCATTATTGATGGGGATTTCCTTCCTAACCTTTTATTTGAAATAGTTTGGAATGTCAAATATCTTTCTTTTTTTTTCAAGTTACATGTGATATCCATTTTAGTTCTTGTTGCTGTTGATAATCCTCAAGTGATGTGCTTTCTGTTGTTTGGTACAGCTCTAGCCTAGATTATTTGTGAATTTGTTGACAACAATTATGAGTTCAATCTCTGAGCCAGGTAGTGCAAACTTAGCCTCAGTGAAAACAGGACAAGAAATAACTTAGCAGTACTAAATATGAACAAGATAAGAAATCCCTAGACATGGGAAGCTGAATAAGAACAAACTACCCTCTAGGTTAAATAAGGGGTTCAGCTTAAAATTCCCTGAAGGTTACCCAAATCAATAAACCCCTAAAAAAGGCCAGAGAGTACAACAGCTGGAACATTGTGATGACAACAACAAAGATGAGGACAACAGTCCAAATGTAAATAGTGTAAATACGTAAAGAATGATTTTATTATTTTATAAATAAGCTGTTATGAATAATCAAGAGTGGTCTCCCCTTGTCTTATTACTCTCCTCTTTTAGAGAGCCATTTCTATATCTTAGGAATATAAGAGGACACTATACATAAACCTTGCATTCTCAGTTGGTTAAAGCTTTCTTAAAGCCTACAGCAGCGTACTTTTGTCATTACACAAGCTATGCTGGCATGTCAAACGGTTCTCTTACCACAGTACAAAAACTGTATTATCTCCCCTTTCTCTTTTACCACAGTACAAAAACTGTATTATCTCCCCTTTATCTCATACCACAGTACAGAAACAGCATTATTTTATCTCCCCTTTATCCTTTATCTCTCCCTTTATTATTTTATGAATAAGCAAGCTGCTGTGAATAATCAAGAGTAGTATCCCCTTGCTTTGTTACTCTCCTCTTTGAGATAGCTATTTCTGTTTACTGGGACTATAAAAGGACACTATATGCGAACCTTGTATTCTCAGTTGAATAAAGCTTTTTTAAAGCCTACACCTGTGTACTTTTGCCTACACCTGCATACTTTTGCCATTAGACAAGCTATGTTGGCATGTCCAAGTGTTCTCTTACTACAGTACAGACACTGTATTGTTTTATCTCCCCTTTGTCCCTCTTTTTTGTTTAGATACTTTTTAGACTGGTCACCGTTTTTGACCACTTCTGGTTAGACCTTACTATATCCTCAAAACCCCTCATAATAAAAGCATGGCACTAAGTACATGAATGGTAGTTTTATGATCCTCCTAATCTCATCTCCAATGATAAACATCACTGGTTTGTAACTTTTAATACTTTTTCTCCCTGCATTTGTCTATTTTATTTCCATGTTATTATATGAACATTTGTTTAAAGTAGTAACATTTTATACATTTGTATCTCTCTGTAGAATATTTTCAAAACGTGTCCACTGTCCAAATACACTATTGCAAAATGTAACCTTCTGTTGGGTTTGTAAAAATTTATCTGTTCCTATATAGAGAGATTGGTCACATAATTTTAGGTGGTCTCACTTTGGTTAATAAAAACCATGTGGGTTCATAAAAGGCTCACCACCAACAGAGAATGGACTAGACCTGCTCCAAAGTAACACAGGATAAATTCTCTCTGCTGTCAATGGTATCAGTTGCCAGGGGCTTTAAGGGCACAAACTATTTCACTCACCAGATGGGTATGTCCACAGTACCAATTGCCAAGGGTTTTAAGGGTACATACTACCTAGTCCTAGTTCACTTACAAGATGGGTATGTCCACAGTACCAGTTGTCAAGGGTTTTAAGGGTACATGCTACCTAGTCCTAGTTCACTTACAAGATGGGTATGCCTGCAGTACCAGTTGCCAAGGGCTTTCAGGGTACATACTACCTAGTCCTAGTTCACTCACCAGATGGGTATGTCTGCAGTACCAGTTGCCAAGGGCTTTAAGGGTACATGCTACCTAGTCCTAGTTCACTTACCAGATGGGTATGTCCGCAGTACCAGTTGCCAAGGGGTTTAAGGGTACATGTTACCTAGTCCTAGTTCACTTACCAGATGGGTATGTCTGCAGTACCAGTCGCCAAGGGCTTTAAGGGTACATGCTACCTAGTCCTAGTTCACTTACAAGATGGGTATGTCCATAGTACCAGTTGCCAAGGGTTTTAAGGGCACATGCTACCTAGTCCTAGTTCACTCACCAGATGGGTATGTCTGCAGTACCAGTTGCCAAGGGCTTTAAGGGTACATACTACCTAGTCCTAGTTCACTCATCAGATGGGTATGTCTGCAGTACCAGTTGCCAAGGGTTTTAAGGGTACATGCTACCTAGTCCTAGTTCACTTACCAGGTGGGTATGTCTGCAGTACCAGTTGCCAAGGGCTTTAAGGGTACATGCTACCTAGTCCTAGTTCACTTACAAGATGGGTATGTCCATAGTACCAGTTGCCAAGGGTTTTAAGGGTACATGCTACCTAGTCCTAGTTCACTCACCAGATGGGTATGTCTGCAGTACCAGTTGCCAAGGGCTTTAAGGGTACATACTACCTAGTCCTAGTTCACTCATCAGATGGGTATGTCTGCAGTACCAGTTGCCAAGGGCTTTAAGGGTACATGCTACCTAGTCCTAGTTCACTTACCAGATGGGTATGTCCACAGTTCCAGTTGCCAAGGGCTTTAAGGGTACATGCTACCGAGTCCTAGTTCACTCACCAGAGGAGTAAGTCTCTCTAACATATTTTCTATTTATAGGAAAGGACATAGTGTTTATGTTTTAAAAGTTTATGTGTTAAAAGTATTCTTTTTATTCATTGTCAATCCCAAAGTAAAGTGGGACTAGCATAACAAATTGGTGACTCCCGACTTAGATATGAACGGTAATTTTAGAATTTTATTCAAGTAATGTTTGCATCATTATTGTTAAAATAGTGAAAAATACTTTTACTTCTGTTCTTATGTCATAAACATGTGTGTAAGATGTTCATCTCTTCGCATTTCTATATAAGACTAAGAAGGATACACAAAGTACCAAAATTTTCTTTGATATATTATCAAATGAATCATAAAATGTTTGAATATTAGTTTTGTTTTTCTTCTGAAAACTACAGAAAAAAACTTTCCACTGTATCCTTATTTTTCCAGTAAACATTCGATGTATATATATATATATATATATATATATATATATATATATATATATATATATATGAAATGGATAAAGTAAACAATTATTTTAAGACATTTTATGTTTATACATTCTTTTTATACAAATATTTAAGTAAATACTCTGTTTAAACAGTATTAAACAACATTTACGGGCCTGAATGTCCGAGAAATTTTCACAGAAAATCGGAGGATGAATATTTTCTGTGAAAATTTCTCGGACATTCAGGCCGGTAAGTGTTGTTTAATACTGTTTATAAACAAAGCATTTACTTAAATATTTATATCTATAAAAAGAATGTATAAACATAAAATGTCTTAAAATATATATAAAGTGGGGCTAGCACAATACTTCTAACTTTTTTTCCATGAACTCACTGCAGCACTGAAATGTATTCCTGTAGCAAACTTTAATGTAAACAAAATATTTGCTACATTTCTTTAGAATAAAGACAAATGGTCTTAGTTTTATGTTCATACCTCTGGCTGCTTTTGTCATATTCCATGTTATCCTTGCCTGTTTGTTTTTTCAGACTGACTAGGCTTCTTATTTTTATATGTATTTATTTCTTTTTCTAGTTTTACTCTTTTGGCTTTTTAATAAACCTGCCGATGAACAGGACTTTGTCTTCAGAGTCTTAATTGCCTTAAAGCATTTATCTGGCTGTCTTCAAGATTATGGATGCGTACTCTCAGGGACAGAACACATATACTAGCCAAACAGATCAAAGATATACAAATTTTAATTCCCTACCAAATGTAAATTCTTGTGCCAAACACAAAAACTTAATTAGTAGGAATAAAAAGGAAAAAGAAAACAAGTGCTTCTCTTCGCCTTGAGGTCAAAATTGGCACAAATAACAAAGAAAAGACTCAATCACTGCATAAAATTTTAATGGGAAAACATTCGGAGCTATTACACTTTCACACTCCCTCTAAAAAGTAAGACACAACCAGATAAATTTATAAAATGAAAAGAAACTTATTTTTAAAACAGTATTTTATAAGTTTAACTTCATAAAATTAATTTCAAATAACAACAGTTGGACTGTTGCAATTATTAATAATTAAATTTTATTTACAAACACTAGCAATGGTTTTAAATGTGTTTCTGCTGTCAAAAGTTTCTAAAAAGAAAGTCAGAAAGATAATGAAATGTATTATTTAAAATTAAAATCCACAAATTATGAGACAAATATTAAGAGAAAAAAGGAAATCTATTCATATTTGTTTTAAGCTAAAAAAGAACTGAAGACTACAAACATTGTGTGGCTGACATGGGTGGTGTGTAAGTGTAATAACACAAAACATTCATTACACAAGACAAAAAAACGTACAAATACAAAATTTCCTTTTGTCACCTATTAAGGTAGAATACATTTCTGATGTTACAAAAAATAATTGCCCTCGGAAAATGGAGAAAGAAGTTGGTCACAATTTAGAAAATGACAAGGATTCAATTGCAAAAAGAGAAAACAATTCAAAAAGGCAGAAAAACAAAGGTGCAACCATCTTTCAGAAAAAAAACACACACACTTATTTCACTTGCCCGACGAGCATCTCTGGGATATATAGTTAAGGGATAACACAGTTATCCCATCTACAACATTCTACGCGCACGCGAGTTTTCCTCCCTTTCTTCCACACTCGTGTGTGTACGCGCGTGCGCGTTCACGGTTTGCACCCCCTTCCTTTCTCTTTCAGTCAGACATAGCAGTAAACCATTCTTTTGTTGTTGACTTCAAGCTACCTGCTGCTCCTGATATTATGCAAACTAGAATTTGAAATCTTCCCGCGAAATTTCTTTGACGTCACGGACAAACTGGTTTTTCGAAGTTGGTCGTGGTCCAGACACTGAACCAAGCAGTTTGACTCATTTATCCCTCGTCAGTCAACTATAGTACAGACAGGGATATCTTATTGACGAATAAATATTCTTCGTTTCCTTCTGGCTCGTCGCAAAATAATTTTCTTCAAGACGATGCAACTATCGGCCACCTTTTTCCTCGACCTTAGACTAACTCCTTAGAAGAACTTCCTCCTGTTTTCTATCAGGAAAACTTAGTACGTACGTCTTTGTCATCACAACACACTTTGGATGGCTAAAATTTTCTCGTCGAGTGACTAACGTCTTGTCCGAACCTGCCTTTGTCATTAACAAGGGAACAGAACTTTTCATATTCGTTGAACTCTAATCTGCTTTGAACCAGTACCTTAAAAATATACATAACATTACACTCACACTAACAAAAACTCGCAGTGAGTATTTTTCTTTTCTGGAACCTTCTTCCTCAAGAACTTTTCCCGCCTTAGCCATCTTGCTTTCCTGATTTTGGCGCGGAACATTTTCCTTGATCTCGTACCACGACATAATCTACTTGTTTTTCCATTTAATAAAAAATTACACTTGTTTTGCATCCAGTCGTTTTCTGTCATTCTGTGCAGGCTATCTTATTAATGTTTCTAATTTATGCACGTGTGGACTAACCACATTCCTTCTCTGTTCATTCACGCATACATTTCTTTTATACACTGTTTGTGGACTCGGTAGTTTAGTGTAGTGTCTGGCACAAGGCCACTTTGTAATAAACCAGCACTGCACCCTACCGGGTCTGCAACATAGTAATTTTAGAAGTCCATTTTAAATTCACACAGTTTGTGCTTGGTAAAATTTCTTTTAATTCTTTTTATTATTTGTTGACCAACCACAGGTTTACAATGTTTCATCTGTGAGAAAAGGGTTGTGAGCTGGAAAACAATTTATCACTGACTAGCTGGGGGAGAAGAAGAGGATTCATATCTTTCCCAAGGGTATTAGCATGTAAATGAATGTAATGGATTTGACAGGAATTCGAACTTGGCTCTCCGATTCCTCAATCCAAGCCGCTATCCATTACTCCACTGAAAAATCCAGTATACTAGATACTTAATCCAGAGCCTATTCACTTCTGTTTAATGGACCCCTCCCTGGTTGAACCATCACTTGCTATCTCTGGATGTACTGGGCCATGTGGGGTTGAGATATCATGTCATATTGTCACACCATCTTGCCTTTGGCCACCCACTAATTTTGTCTTCGTGTCCATTCTGTTACTTTTAATAGACCACCTGTTGTCTCTGAGAAAACAGTTTTGGCTAGCCCATCAATTTTTTCCTTCTTTGTGGTCTCAATTATGTCCTTCACTCCAGTCTGCTGTCAAATATACAAGAAGGTACTAGAATTTCTTTTTATCTTACCCACTTCTCAAAATCTAACTAAATGACCAAATGTAAAAAAATATTTTTTGGAAGAGCTTCTTGGTTATGCCAAGAACTTTTCAGTAGCCTTTGTAAATATCTCTAAGTGACAAAAAGCAAAAGCAATATAATTACCTCAGACTCACAAGCAGAAGAAAATTTATATAAATATGTCCGAGAAGCAAATAGAAAAAACCAGTGTAAAATTGATTTTTATGTTAAGAAAAGCATACATTCGCCAGGAGAATAAAATAATTATTATTAGAGCAGACCCATGTCTACCCAACATAAGTAAAGTAGGAAATATTGATACATCAACAAGTTTACAAGTTGGGAAAAATATTGACAGTGAAGAGATTGTTTTGATTCCAATGAAAAGGGTAATTTGGTGCACTTGAAAGTGAAATTCTTCAGAAACTCAGATTTTTTTGTTTGATGAAAGAATGGAAAATTTACTTAAGCAATATGAGTTAAGGACGAGAAATTAATAAACATAAAATGCAGATCACCTGATGAATTATTTGATGGAGTGGGTAAAAATATATAATACGTAAATTAATCTCAAAGTAAAATAATATAAATAATAATTACATTATAAAAAGAAAAAAATACATTTACTCACTTTTGGTTAGGAGACATTAAATTACATCACTTAGCATCCTTCATAATTTACCTTGACATTCAGTTATCCCATTGTATATTTATGAGTGTTCTTATTATAAGTAGTAGTTACCATTCAGCAGATACACAAAAATGGAAAAGAATATAAGACAAGGATGTGTCTTCTCACTGAATTTATTCAACTTATACAGTGAGACAATTCTGAGAGAATTAGAAGTCCTATCAGAATTCATTATTGATGACCACAATCTTAACAGTCTAAGATATGCAGATGACACAGTGTTGATAGCAGACACAGAAGGGAAACTACAAAATCTCTTACAGAAGATAGCGTAGGTAAGTGAGAAAAAAGTATGAACGACAAGTATGAGCTACAAATATAAATAACTACAGAATGCATGGTTGTTAGCAAAAGAATGGGAGCAAAATTCAAATTACAAATCAGGGATACTAAAATCAAACAAGTACAAAAATTTAGATATCTGGTAAGTTTTCTAACAGAGGATGGAAAGTGCGACACTGAGATCCAAAGAGGTATTGAGACTGGCAAAGAGGCATTCTAAAAGTTAAGCAGAGTATTAAGAGAGAGAAAAATTTTGTTAGAAACAAAGAAAAGTGTATTGAACTGTTATGTGATATCTGTCCTCATATATGGCAGCAAATGCTGGACAATCTCCCCAAAGATGAAGAAGAGACTTGAAGCAACAGAAATGTGGTTTTACAGAAAGATACTGAGGACACCATGGACTGAATATGTGAGCAACAATGAGGCTTTAGAGAAAATGGAAACAATTTTAACTTATACTTAACATAATGTTGTGGAGTGATTTCCCAGTGTGGGCTTGTATTTTTACTAAGTTGATCCTAAAATAGGTTCAACGTACAAAACGTTAGGAACTTGATATAATAGGTATAACGCAAAGTAATCTAGTTGTGGTCGCTGATACTTTAGTATTCGCCCGATATCGACTGACTCACCGACTCACTGAGCAACTCCCACGTTACTCTTACTACTCCTACTTATTATAGGTGGGAGTGTCTATTAACTATAGAATAGGTGTGTTCCACTATAACACATAAGGAAGAAGCAGCTGAAATTTATGGGGCATGTAATGAGGAAGGAGGGCTTGGAAAATCTGATACTCACAGGACAGATTGAGGGAAAGAAGAAAACCGTATGTAACATACTTGATGAGTTTGTAAATGGATGGTAGAACAGGGTTTGGGAGAAATAACAAAAAGACAAAACTTATTAAGAGCTACAAGGGACAGGAAGATGTGGAGGGCCATGATTGCCAGCACGTAAAATAGAAAGAAGTTACCATTCTTGGAATGGTGATATAGTATATAAGGTGATCACTAAAAGAAACCATAATTCAGAAAAAGAGGAACATTCTACAGACATTAGAGATAGTGACTTGCAGTTTCACCACTCAAGCGATCTTCAGCCAACTGATGGTCTGATTATCTCCATGCAGTGTTGCTTTTTATTTCACACCATCTACATCAACAAACACTCTATCTCCAATACCAACATATTTCACTTTTATTTAGACTTCATCAGAAAATCAAATATGAAGGAGAAAAGAACATTCTGGTATGTTTTATTTTTGTGTTGTTTGTTTTTTATTGGTTGAGCAGACCTCATGTGCATTTGTCTTGTCAAGTAGTGTTCATGTTTATAATTCTTCTATGCTTATGTGTCGGAGTTAACTCCTCCTTAATTCCAAATTTTCCAAACCATTAATTGGGGATTCTCTCCAGTTTTATAAATACTTGGCAATTTCTTCTCTCGCCCTCTTTTCTTCTCTCACTTTTCAGCTGATGACACCATGTAAAGCTCTGTGGAGAATTTGCGTTTTTCCCTTTTGGGGGAAATGTGATGAAACATACATACACACACATGCACATACATATGAACATTCACACATGCATACTTTTAACACAAACTTTCTACATTCATTCACACTCATTAACATCTTTGTCAAATTGTAATTCTCATTGTTAATACAGATATACCTGTTTGTACACACATATATATATATATATATATATATATATATATATATATATATATATATATATATATATCTATATATATATATGTAAGCAAATATATGGATATAGATCCGACAGTATGAAAAAAAATATACGGAAAAAATGAACAAAAATCCTAATATGCAATTATGCTGTTTTAATGTTAATATAAGACTAATCAAAACTTACTCTTATGTCCATCGTCTTTTCATGTTGAATTAAATATAGTCTAATGTTAATTATGTTTTATGAATGTTGAGATGTGAGTTTCCCATGTGTCGGTGTATGAATCAAGACAAACACAGTTGTAGAGGAAAATACTGGCATATTCATAAAAGCAATTAACAGAGTGATTAGTAGAACGAAGGTGGTTAGTACGAAACAATATCCAAAGTCTATAGTCCAACGGTATGTAACGGGTAAGTTTATCTGGACTGCTGACGCCTCTCACTCGCTCTCGTCCTCTCTCTAGAGCTGACTTATATAAGAGGGACCAGTCCATTTCTAGTTAGAAGGTGGGTGCGCCCCAACAATGAATATGTCCTGAAGATGGTCTATTAGACCGAAACGTCCGACATTGACCATATTAACATTAAAACGGCATAATTGCATTTGTTTTTTCCGTATATTTTTCTTCATATATATATATATATATATATATATATATATATATATATATACACCAGACTTTATTGTTTTCTTCACATTTCCTTTTACATTTCTTTTGGGTGGGCTCATTCTGAGCCTGCCATATTTTACTTGGTCTGTGTGTGATTTGGTTAATAAGTGTGAGTTTGAGTGTCTAGTGGGCATTTTTATTTCTGTCTGGTAGTGTCCGTATATTGATTGGAAGATATTTTGTGTAAGAATAAAAGACTTTTGGTTATGCCAGTTGTGGCTGTAGGTAGACAGATCATAGATTCTATTTTTAAAAAGTTGGTGATAAAATAAAGTGTGTTTATTGATGATAAAATATTTCTCAAGCTTCCTTCTAAGTATTTAGTCATCATTTTTTTTTCAAAAATATATTGCTGGTATTTTTACTATAAAAACTTATTTTTACACTTTCATAGTGTTTTGACCCCTGTTTGGGGGTTAACTATTTGCCCATAGCTGGGATCCTAACAGCACCTTGGCTCAGGATGGACCTGGGAGCAACAACTCTTAAAAGGTGGTTCTCTGATCCTCAAAACCTCCTGATCAGAGGCCTAGCAAGGCCTCTGATCAGGATGTAGCTTATCCTCATACCCAGAACTTCAAACCTCTAGAGAACACAGACACACACACTTTTTTGACTCAGGTAATTTTGACGTAATTTAGAAGAGTGTTTTGGATGGTTGTCTTGTTGGAAGGTGAATTTTTTTTCCAATTATGTATAAACCACATGTCTTCGCCAAATCGAATACTGTTCTTTCTTCATGATTCTCTTGACCTGAATCAAATCTCCAGTTCTCTCTCCCTCAAAACATCCACACACACCCACAGCCATGCTGTTGTAGAGTAGTTTTTACAGTGGAGGCTTGTATTTCAATAAGTCGGTCCTAAAAAGGGTCCAACATACAAAACATTAGGAACTTGCAATAATAATTAATGACGCAGCAATCTAGTTGTGATGGTTGATACTTCAATGTCCAACATCGACTGACTCACTCAACACCACTGAGCCCAACTGGCGACCACTACTACTACTACTACTTATTATGTGTGGGAGAGTCTATTACAATAGAATAGGTAATGTTCTGGTATAACACATGCTTAACTGTTGGAACCACAGATTTATCATTCAGTCTTTCTTCTCACATACGCTCTCCTCTTACTACCAAAAAGTTCAAATTTGGATTTGGTTGTCAACAATACATTTTGCCACTCTTTCAATTGCTTGTTTTTACCTGTAACATTCTTTTATCTATTTATTCACTTTCCGTAACAGGGGTTTCTTGACGGCTAAGCACCCTTCTAAGTTGTATTTTTCACAATTGCTGTTAAGAAGAATTAAGTTCAGCTGCCAAATCTGGTGTAGTTTTCCTTCTATTTTTTTACACTAAGTAATCAAGTGTTTATCTTCGGCAGCATTTGTCACTTTTAGTACTCTAGCTCTGTTTTCTTTTGACATTTGACATTTGTACCAGTTTCACCAGCCTTTGTAATGAATATTACATACCATATCTAGAAATGGTTTGTTTAGTGACATATCAGCTCCTTATGGGTCATTTAATGCCAAAATTTAATTTTCTTGAGAGTATTAGTAATTCTTTTGCAAAATGTATTGCTGGTAATTTTTTTTTAAATATATTTCTGGTAAATTTTTACTTTTTTACAAAAATGTATTGCTGGTAATTTTTTACTATGCAAATGTATTTCTTGTATTTTACTATGAAAAATTTATTTTTATACTTTCATAGGGTTTTGAGCCCAGTTTGTGGGTTAACTATTTGTTCATTGTTGGGACCCTAACAGGTGCTACCACCCCGGGTCAGGGTGGACCTGGGAACAGCAGCAATTAGGAGGTGATTTCATACTCCTCAAAACCTCCTGCTCAGAGGCCTTGCTTACAGACGTAGTTCATCATATCCAGGATGTATGCTAAAATCTTCAACTTCTTGGCAATTTATCTTTAACAGTAGCCTTCTTTGAATCAAATTTCAATTTGTGCTCTCATCTTAGTGCTTAGCTGCTTTGATTTTGCAATTTTGTGCCAATTACTTCAAATAAATAAAAAACAATGAAAATACTGTCGGAATGGCACAACCTTTTCTTCTTCAAGCACAAACAGTGACATATGTTTTGTTTATAACATTAACCTGTATTAACATTTAACATAGTAGAAAATTTTGGCAATCTTAAAATGTCTACTGAGGGTTTAATGGTGAAAATAAAATATAATGTTTTTCATACAATATATTCATAATTTAGCAAAATGTATTGTGGAGAGTCAAAACCAAATTTGAACTTTTTGTTAGTAAGAAGAACCTGGAGAAAGACTGAAAAATAAAAGCAAATCCACTGTTGTTAGTGAAATTTTATCTTTTACTTTAAAAAAAATCTCATTTTAAGGTATGTTTTAAAGAAATGCAGTGTGGTCCCAAACTTTTGCCTGTCATGTATATATTTATATATATATATAAGCAGTGTGAACACAGTTTAGCAGAAAATGACAAAATTCTGTTTCATGCATAAATGCAATTCAGTGCTGAAATCTGTGTCTACATTGCTTATATTCATATATACTGTATCCTCGATATTGAACACATTTACCCTATAAACATAGCACGCATTAAAACTGTATTTCCTCATGTATATGTGTGTGGGTTCATATACCTGTAGGTATATCAATAAGTCTACAGCCAAATGATAAAAAATGCATTCAATTCTGTTCTAAGTATTAATCTTATAGGTGGAACATTATACTCGAAAAATTGCAGATAAAAATTCAGCTCATAATTCTGCCACTCTACAACTTATTGACCCAATGTTTGTGGTTTTACACCTACACATGCACGTACGTATGTATGTATAGAGAGTATATATATGCTATAAGTATGATAAATATATGTGTGAATATGTGTGATATTTACATTTCGATATATTTATGCTTGTAACAAAGGTTCTAAATGTATAAAATCAATGAAGTAAAGAAATTGAAAATCTGTCAGGAAAAGTTTAAAAATAACAAAGACATAATTTTCCCTGAAGATAACAAAGTTATATTTAAATAAAAAAAAAAATGTGTTATTTGATTCTTTTGTTGTTACATTTGTCTTGCTGATTCTGTACAGACCGCTTTTGTGTAAGCACATGGCCTTACTTAACTTTGCTAGACATTAAATGGAAACCATGTCAATGATTTTGAAATCCTCCAGAGACAACGCATGCTTCTGCAGACTTGGCTAGATCATTGTACATCTGCACGAGTGTTTGTGCATCTGCATTTTCCTAACAAGGAAGAAGCAGCAATTTAGATGATTGTTTATCATGGCATCAGAAACAAAGAACACAAGAGAAAGCAATGCCATTGTTTTTGGTATTTGCATATAATTGAATTTAGCCAGCAGAATCAGGTTAGGTGCCCTGCTTCTGTCAGCCTGAATTATGTTAATCGGCCCATGTCCAGACACATGAAGACATGGAAATGACTTTGAGATGGTTTTATTGCCCCCTTGAGACAGGCAAATGGTGTAATGGTTTACAAGGAACATGTTATTGTGATACACACTCGAAGAGAATAGCTTCAAGGTTTGGGAATTTATTAGAAATGTTCATTGGTATAAAATGTGACAGTAACTCACAAGGTTAACTTTAATTGCCCAGGATTCATATAAAATAATCTGCTCTCTGCTTCTTAAGGAAATAAAAAAGGCTGGCAATAGCAATGCATGGTCATGTTGTGATTGCCAGAATCATATTTTTTGTGTGGCATTTACTTTCTTTCAATTTATCTTTTGCTTATATTTGAATGCAAAGTCGAAAAAAAGTCATTTTTTTAAGTATCATATGATTATAGTTTTATTTTGAAGTATCATGATTATAGTTTTCAATTATCATGTGATTGTAGCTTTATTTTGAAGTATTATGTGATTATAGTTTTATTTTGAAGTATTATGTGATTATAGTTTTATTTTGAAGTATTATGTGATTATAGTTTTATTTTGAAGTATTATGTGATTATAGTTTTATCTTTAAATATCGTGTGATTATAGTTTTATTTTGAAATATCATGTGATTATAGTCTTATTTTGAAATATCGTGTGATTATAGTTTTATTTTGAAGTATTATGTGATTATAGTCTTATTTTGAAATATCATGTGATTATAGTTTTATTTTGAAGTATCATGTGATTATAGTCTTATTTTGAAATATCATGTGATTATAGTTTTATTTTGAAATATCGTGTGATTATAGTTTTATTTTGAAATATCATGTGATTATAGTTTTATTTTGAAGTATTATGTGATTATAGTTTTATTTTGAAGTATCATGTCATTATAGTTTTATTTTGACTTTATGAAATTGGGTTCAATTTCATTTTCCTCAAGAAGTGACAAAAATGAGTTAAACACTATTTATCAGATAATTTATTTACAACAATAACTGTATATTTATAAGATTATAAAAATATATGAACCAAGTACAATATTTATGGTGATGGTAATATTAGCTGTTTCCTTATAAGAAAACATTTGGCATTCAATTTCTGAGCAATCTGTGCTGCATTCAGTTGAAATTTATAAAATCTTTCTATTAAAACAATTTTTTTATAGAAAATGTGTTCCTGATGTCCAGTAACTGCTAATGCTCTTTCCAGTATTGATGGGGTTATCCTTCCTTAATTTTTGCTTGGCAACATCAGCATTTTGATTGTTGTTACTCTCCCATTGAGTTAAAAGTGCTATCCATTTTTGTTGTTGCTGCTGTTGAAAGTCCTCAAGTGATGTGTTTTCTGTTATCTGGTATGATTCTTTGTGATTCTGTAGCACAAGTTCACAAGGTTCGATGAAAGATGATCATCACTGAGGCTTTACTCACTCAAAGCCATTTTTAACTATCAATCTTAGAAAGCGATTGTATACAACTGACAGTTTAGATATTCTGAATGTGTTTGGTGCACTGAGTGGCATCCATATGAAAGCCTCAATCTGAAGAGACTATTTAAGAATATGACTAATGCTTTTAGATTAATCTTTTGATTTTTTAGCAGCTGGTGGTGATGGTCAAAACTATCCATAGCACAGCCTATTCTATGTTCAATTTCCTTTCCTCTTATTTCTCTTATACTAAATCTGCTATAACTGATCTATACACTAATGTATTTGAAGGGTTTAGTATTTACTAATTCTGTATCCAGAATTTTTATGATACTTTGATGGTATTGTATTCTATTAACACTTGAACATCTTTTAAAAACAGCCACAGGAAAAACACTTAACCATCAATCATTGTAAAACTGATCTGGGATATAAAATGGCCTCACAGTAATGAAAAGAAATCATCTACCAAGGCCCAGATAACTAAGGTCAAAGTTATCTGTTTTTCAGCTTGTCAGTTAGCCAGTCCTCATCTCCAGCTTGCCATCAATTGTCACTCCTGCCACTCCAGCCATCCTTGGCAGCAGCAATCATGCAATAAACTGTCCTTTTCAGGACAACACTCTCTGGCAACCATATTAACATTACTTCCTTTTCCACTGTATTCTTTTTCAAGACCTCTCAATTTGAGTAACCTTATTGTTAATTTCACTCAGTTGTTTTCTGCTGACATAGCAGGATATGACAACACAACTATGAAATTCAAACTGACTGGTTCAGGGATCAGAGTCATCTTCAATGATGAATTTTTGTACCATAAATGAAATTGCATACAGAGTGATAAAGGTTAATTTGACTTTTGGGGAGTGGATTTGCTTAAGCTGATTTACCCATGCCAAGAAGATTAATGGAAGATGATAATGACAAGGAAACACACAGGTAATTTTAACAATTTAATTTATTTCAACATAAGAAATTTATTTACACATTAAAAACATTTCAGCATAGCTAAACTAGTGGAATTGATAGACTTTTTGAATATAATATAGTGTATTTATTAACTCTTTCTTTAACCTTTAGCACTCTGCATTATTAATATTACTTCCCTTTGCACTGCATTCTTTTTCAAGGCCTCTCAATTGCAGTAACCTTATTGTTAATTTCACTCGAAGTTGTTTTGTGCTGCCATAGTAGGATATGACAACACAACTATGAAATTCAAACACACTATTGTTCAGGGATCACTGTCACCTTCAGTGGCAGGATAAACATTTTGTACAGCAAAGGAAATCAGATACAGAGTGATAAAAGTTAAACAATAAAAATTACCAAAAGGTTTACAGTAATCACAGTGTCAAGAAAAAAAAAACATTCTTTTTGACACAGTTTTTTGCGGGTATGTTTGTTAAACATTGTTAGTATTCTTTTGATTTCCATATTTGTGTTATAACAACATCAATAATGATGATTATGATGATGATTGCAAGCACTTCCAGCCCCACTAGCTAATGCTGGGATTAAGACCAAGTGTAAAGATTTTAAATGCTTCCTTTTAAAAGCTGTTATTGTTATCATGTCAGAAGCTGCCCAGTCTTCACTTTCCTGCCTTGATCAAGCCTCTCCAATGAATTATTCTCCACTCTACAATAACTTTCCTACAGATGAAAATGCTTCCACTTTTCTTTATTTTCATAGAAAACATTTAGGGACAAACTACATTCCTTAGTTCCACCAGTTCTAGCTTTTAATAGACCCACCATGCAACAAACATTTATGAATCACCCTGAGTCTGTTCGTATCCCACTATTAAGGTCTTATGTTCCGAGTACTTCCAGCAGTGGTTTGTGCAACTGAGTCTCAATAAGACCTATCCATCAGGCAGTTTGAATAAGTTAAGTTGTTAAGTTTACTGTGTCATCTTTATGTTGCTTCGACTTTTCAAAGGCCAGTCTCATATAACTTATCTTTCCACCCTAAGCCAAGTGGAACAATGTGTTCATAAGTTAAGGATGCTTTCATCCCTTTTTCTTTGCTTTTTTTAATCATTTCACCCCAAGCGAGGGGGTTACAGGGAGTGAAATTGAAAGAGAATGAAAAGACTGAGAATGAAAGGGATTGAGGAAAAGACAAAAAAGGAACAAGGTTCAAGAAGACAGATGATGTTTGAAGTTACATTTAAATTTTTGAAGGTTGTAGTTATCAGTGAAGCAAGAAATTGGAAGGGAGTTTTACAGGTGGGAAATGCAACAAAAGAAACTGTTGGAGTAGAAGTAGTCATTGCATCTAGCCAGCTCAACAGTAAAACAGTGAGACCTAGTTGCCACTCTAGTAGCACACTTAAATTCATGTTGTCAGAGCACCAGGAAAAAACTCATCAGAGCAGTTGCCATAAAAAGATACAGGGGAGCCATGTCATCTCAGAGAGAAAGTGACTGAAGTCGAGATTCCTGGTCCAGTTCAATTACATTACAGACCCTTCTTTGGATTTTGTCAAGAATCTCAAGATATATGGCGAACAGAAGACCAGATATGGCAACAGTCTTCAATGCACGGTGAATGGTGGATTTCTAAATGTGCAAGATGGATTTTAATGAGAAAAATTTTCTGGCACCACAGAGTGAACCAACTTCCCTTGCAGTAGACAAAGCAAGTGATTCAATATGGTTGATTCAAGTGTAAAAGATTTTAAATGTTTTCTTTTAAAAGCTGTTATTGTTATCATGTCAGAAGCTGCCCAGTCTCATACTTTCTGTCTTGATAGAGATCAAAAGCCTCTCCATGTCCTTGTGGGTGATGAATTATTCTCCACTCTACAATAACTTTCCTACAGATGAAATGCCACAAGACTCTTACTTTTCTTTCACTATTTCCATAGAAAACTTTTAGACAAACTACATTCCTTAGTTCCACCAGTTCTATCCTTCACAGCTAAGACCCACCATGCCACAAACATTGTAGTGAATCACCCCCATTCTGTTCGTATCCCACAGGTAAGATGTATGTTCCACTTAAGCAGCGGTTTGTGCAACTGAGTCTCAATAGGATGTTTCCTCAGTCACTGCAATCTTAATCTGTTCAAGTCTAATGTTAACCATTATCTTCCCTACATATACCCATAAATACTTTATAAACTTCTACTTCAAATGGCTCTTGAGTCTTGTACAGAGTGAGCATTTTTGTAAAAAACAACATCACACAACCTCATCAACCACAGCCAAAAACAGAGTCCATAACACTGCACTACACTTAATTGTGATTTCCATAATTCTTTCCATGGTTCTATATTACAGACATTGCCAGGGTTACATATGTTTTTTTAATTCAGAGTTGTCTTTCTCCTAGACTGGTCACCAACCATGGTTAGAGAGCCCAGTCTGCTTTGCTATGTAACTCAGCTGTAGAGAGCAGAGATGGATGACTCTCCCAAGTTTATTTATGTGAAAATGAATGTAACACATTCAACTGGAAATTGAATTCAGTATACTGATTTCTCATCCTGACCTGTTAACCATTACACTCCCTGCAGAGGCATAACTGTTATTATTACCTCTATCCCATAATGGTTACTATATTAGCATGCATATTTCATACCCTAAAGGTAACAGATATTATAGGGCAGCAGTAGCATTAAGATTTTGACTAGTATTTGTTTAATCTTAACTTCAGCTGCTTTTTATCACAACTTCTCAGACTTTTCTGACTGTCAGCAGTGTGGAATGGAAATAAAGAATTAATATCAAACAAGACATGAATTTGCTTCCTTTTTTTCAAGAATCCTGTCTTAGTGCAACAACTGCCTTACTTATTAGACAATTGGAATGGCTGGTGGAAATTCATTTACCTTATCATTCTAATATAGTAAAAATATAGTAACACTTATGAACACAAGTGAAAATAGACAAGGACATGTAGAAATGTTTGCAAAAAACACTTTATATATAGAACTTGAATGTGACAATACTTTGTTCAAGCAGTGAACCAAATATACAGATATAAAAAAGGAAAAATGAATTACTTGTTAGATGACTTGGCCATACACTGGATCAGTGATATGGCTAAGGTCATAGGTGGCAAGAGAAAAAAGAAGGATGGAGTACACATGCAGTTGTTTTGTGAGATTGGCATCAGTTGGTAAGGTGACATATTTCGTGCCTCTAGCTAGACTGTAAATTAACATATTTATTACTCTTTGACATGTGCATAAAATATAGTTGATTCAAGGGCAGATAATTAAACTTTTTTAACACTGCAAGGCTATAATGGTAAATGGTTGCAGAAGCAAAAATATACCCATGAAATTTTCATTCTTTATTTTTCCAGAACACCCAATTTGCTACCATCTTTCTTGATAACTACAATCTTAACCAGTTCAAGTCTAGTATTAACCATTATCTTCCTCACATATTCTCATAAACCATGTCTCTTACTCTGTAACCCTAGTAGTTTTTTTGGCCGTGTATAGTCTGTATATTATTGTAAAAAAATTGTTTGCATATACATATACTTCACAATAATATTGCTTTTATTACTATAATAGAAGCAATATTATTGTGAATTTTATTATTAGGTAAAGCATTGTCAGTTATTATTTTTCCAGTAAAAATTTTTAACCTTAATTTTTATTACTTTTTTTTTTAATTAATTGTTTTTATTTCCACAAGCAAAAAATATCTGTGATTTTAGCTGCCCAATATCTTTTAACCTTGACCTTTTCTTTTGGAGGATGAGAGTAGTCATATTAGAAATTGTTTTTTTTTTTTTTTGCATTTTTATAAATCTTGTTTGGGCTGAATTTGAAAAGAAACTTTTTTGAAATTAGCAAGAGCCAAACACTAATTCCTCGGAGGTTTCTATGGAGGAAGTCAGCCATCAAAAATGTATTTTCATCCAATTTTTGCCTTCTATCAGATACAATGAGAGTTGGTGGGGTTGGTGGCACAAAGAAACTGTTCATTTTTCATGAGACTTTCTTCATCCTTTGGTGATTGAAAGAAATTTGCAAAACATTTGTGCTTGGTTCAAAATACACTTTCTTCTCTAAAGTGAAAATAGCTGAAATAAAACTGTCTGTCAATATTAAGAGGTCCTTTTAATTTATATAGAAAATAAAGATGTAATCAACAATTTGTCATAGAAAGAACTTCCATCATTCCAGACAATTGATAGACTGTTATCTTCATTCTTGTTGTGTTTAGCACAACATTTTGAATATTTCATCTGAACACTTCAGACAAGAAAGAAAAGCCAAAATTGGCTTTTATTTCTTGAACACTTCATGTTCAGATGAATGTTTTCCCTATTCTGCTGGGACTATCATCAGCAAATTTGTTATTTTTAGAATAATATGTGCTTTTCATGCATGTAACATCATATTGAAACTTTGTTGTATAGGAGTAAAGTGTCGCTGTTGACACTGTAGTTTGAACAAAGATCAACAGAGAACAAACAGAGGCAATCCCATTTTGAATAAGTAGATCACGTGATAGTAAAGGAAATATATATATATATATATATATATATATATATGGAAATTAGCGTGATGTCAATTTGATCACTATTTCTATTCTATCCTCTATTGCTATATGGTTCACAATTCTCTTCTCTACACTATTCTCTATACTGATCACAACAAGGATTACTATTTGGTAGTTACTTTTCGAGTGACTATTATCGAGTGTATTAGTGCGAGTGATATTCGAAGGTGTCTGGCACCAGTATTGTTCAATGGCATTATTATAGTTGTATCTGCAATTACAAAGTCTCTACTACAATGGGCATTACAAAAGTGGCAACGAGTGTTCATTGACATCACAAAACACTTCATGCATGTAACATCATATTCCTTCTTCAGTTATGTAATATAATATTTCTTTTCAATGCATGTAGCATTATATTCACTTCATGTCCTCTTCATAAATGTAACATCATATTCAAACATTCATGTATGTAACATCATATTCCCTCTCTCTATATGTGACATCATATTCCCTCTCCATCTCTGTAACATCATATCCCTTCTTCATCCATGTAACATAATATTCACACATTCACGTATGTAACATCATATTCCCTCTCTCTATATGTAACATCATATTCCCTATTCTATTCTACTCTCTATATATAGGGTGTTTCATTAAGACAGATCAAAGTCAGCAATAAATAAATCAGTGTTATTGGTGAAAATTTATTTATTTCTCTATTGGATCATGTTATTTAAGTCATGGCAATTATGTGTGAAAAATAATATCACCCAAATGTCCACCAAGGCTTCGGTGGCACACTTCCACTCGATGGTCAAAATTTTTGATGACGTCTCTGCATAGTTGCTCCTCGATCTCATCAATATGATTTATTATCTCACCTTCAGCTGTTGAATTGTTGTTGGCTTGTTGGCATGGACCTGACT
Source organism: Acanthosepion pharaonis (assembly GCA_903632075.3). Taxonomy (NCBI): domain Eukaryota; kingdom Metazoa; phylum Mollusca; class Cephalopoda; order Sepiida; family Sepiidae; genus Acanthosepion; species Acanthosepion pharaonis. The sequence goes on from CAHIKZ030001802.1 coordinate 1,321,934, forward strand.
TTTGACCCCAAAGGAAGAAATCTTAAAGCAGCAAGTCACATGATTGTGGTGGCCAATTGACTTTGCTGATTTGAGAGATAATGCAACCTGGGAACTTATCACTGCATTTCTGTTTGAATGTCCATTTTCATAATAGGGTTTGACAACTTTAACATGTTGTTTGATTGTTAATCTTTCCATGGTTGAAATTGCCAAAGACTTAAGTTGTTAAATCTGAAAGAAAAAGAAAAATATCATTAGACGTTTAAACTTAATTCACATTTAAAATCAGTCCAAGTTATTGGAACACCCTTTGTAACATCGTATTTCCTCTTCAAGCATATAACATTATATTCCTTTTTCATATATATAACATCATATTCACATTTCATGCATGTGACATGCTTGTAAAGTTGTGAGCTGTAACAACAATACTGTATTTGTCATCAGTAGTGTCACAAGACAGGCAACAAGGAAATGAATGGAACTATATTGTTCAGGAATGGAAATAGATTCATGCTTTCATTGCATTCTGTGTGTGCAATGTAGACAGTTTATATGCTGAGTGTATTTCAAAGAATGTTATCTACCATCTACATGATTATATACATGCAAGTGTATGAACTTGTGCTAATGTCAAAAGAAGATATGTAGTGTATTAATTTTGAGCCTGAGTTCTGTTGATAAACTCTTTTAGGACCTATGCATTGTTTTATCTGTATATGAGGTCATTTACTGTAATCCAACTATAATCTTTTGGTGCCATGTCCTTCAGGAGATTTGCGGTCATGGCTCTCCACAATTTATCCGTTTTTGCTCTTATCAATATTTATCCTTTTATTATCACTGCCAGTCCCTTTTCTGTCATCAATTTATGCTTGGTAGGTAGGTTGATCATGACTCTCCACAACTTCCTATCCTTTTTAGCTCCAATCAATGTTTGTCCTTTTACTATCAGTAAAATTCAGTCTAATAATTTTAGAAGTCAGCAAACTTTTTTTAATAATACTCAGCCAATACATGACCCAAGAGCTACTCAATGTAGATTGTTACAGAAGGAGGTTGTTATATAAGCAGTAATAGTAGGATTTAAGAAGTACAGTTTATGAGGATGCATGGGAAAGATAACAATTAACCCTAGACTTGGAAAGGTTTAGATTGTAATGAATGGAAAATCATGCCTTTGGGAGTCTATTCCACAAAGTAGCGGCTTGTGAGAAGCTTTCCAAGTTGAACTTCTTTTTTACTAATGGAATATAAAGAGAATGAGGATGGTTTGTCCTGATGTATGGTGGATCTTAACTGTAAAAAGTTCGATTGGTGAAACAAAAAAAATGTTGCTTGTCAGAACATTAGTTTTGTTCAAGTACTTTGACTATTTCAGTCATTTTGAAAGAACCATGTGGTGTCTGTGTGGTGGACAAGACTCTGTTGGCTACACCCTAGTATTCTTTAGAAAGCTGAAAGTTTAAAATAGTTAAGATTTTAAATTTAACCCTTTGAGTCCCTGACCACTACTTTACCAGTAGTAGAGAAAAAAATGACTTAATGCCCAACCGCTGAATGAACAATGGTAGAGAAAAATGATATACTGAACCACCGATTGAACAGTGGTAGAGAAAAATGACATAATACCGAGTCACTGGTTGAACAGTGGTAGAGAAAAATGACTTAATGCCCAGCCACCAGTTGAATGGTGGATAAACACTTGTAACCATTTTTATATCTACTGTGAAACATTAAATACCAATTATTTGTAAATTTTCACTCAGGAGCTCAGGCAGAAGGGTTAAATTGTTCAGGAATGCAGGCTTCAAACGGTTAAAATATTTAAGTTGGATTGATTGATTTGTGTAGATACATGCTTGTATAGACATAATTACATGAGGTGGTGATATGTATAGTTTTGTTGAAGTTATATTTTAGAATAATGTACGCAGAGTGAAGCCACACCAAAAAGAATGATATTTTAAATTTTTTTATTTCTACACATATTGCATTTTCCATATGCACCTTCCAATATATTGTCCAATGTAGTGAATGATATTTTATTTAAAATTTCAGTTTTCTTAATAATACCAGGATGTGAGCTTATTTTTTCCCTTTTACACTCAGTACAAGACCCAAGAAGCACTCAAGGTAGATTACTGAAGAAGGTTGTAAAAAGTGTTCCAATAACTTGGACTGATTTTAAATGTGAATTAAATTTAAGTATCTAATGATTTTTTTTCTTTTCCTTTCAGATTTAACAACTTAAGTCTTTGGCAATTTCAACCATGGAAAGATTAACAATAAAACATGTTAAAGTTATTGCAGCTTATTACAAAAATGGATGTTCAAACAGAAATGCATCTTGTGCACTTCACGTTTTTTTTGGTCAACATAATCGAGCAACCAAGAGTGCATATATAACATCATATTCATATTTCATGCATGTGACATGCTTCTAGAGTTGTGAGGTGTAACAAGAATATTGTACTGTCACAAGACAGGCATCAAGGAAATGAATGGAACTATATTGTTCAGGAATGCGAATAGATTCATGCTTTCATTGCATTCTGTGTGTGCAATGTAGATAGTTTATATGCTGAGTGTATTTCAAAGAATGTTATCCACCATCTACATGATTATATACATGCAAGTGTATGAATTTGTGCTAATGTCAAAAGAAGATATGTAGTGTATTAATTTTGAGCCTGAGTTCTGTTGATAAACTCTTTTAGGACCTATGCATTGTTTTATCTGTATATGAGATCATTTACTGTAATCCAACTATAATCTTTTGGTGCCATGTCCTTCAGGAGATTTGCGGTCATGGCTCTCCACAATTTATCCGTTTTTGCTCTTATCAATATTTATCCTTTTATTATCACTGCCAGTCCCTTTTCTGTCATCAATTTATGCTTGGTAGGTAGGTTGATCATGACTCTCCACAACTTCCTATCCTTTTTAGCTCTAATCAATGTTTGTCCTTTTACTATCTATCCCTATCCCTGTTCTGCCATCCATTTACATATGCTCAGTAGGTAGGTTGATCATGGCCCTCCATAACTTCCTATCCTTTTTATCTCTAATCAATATTTCTCTCCTTACTATCCCTCTCAGTCTCTGTTCTGCCATTCATTTCCACAAGCTCGTGAAGTAGGTTGATCATGACTCTCCACAACTTCCTATCCTTTTTAGCTTTAATCAATATTTGTCTCCTTACTCTCCCTTCCACTTACTATTCTGCCATTCATTTACACAAATTCATTAAGTAGATTACTTGATGTTTCCTCTCGGCCAATCTTGCCTTAATTATGTTTGAAGAGTGCCAAATTTTGAAACACAGTCTTTCCTCATTATGTGTCCTAGTGATTATTATTATCTTTGTATGTTTAATCTTCAGTAAATTGAAGCACATATTGAGTATGTTGATATTTCATTTTCCATTGGTGTGTGCAGGTAATTGTAGAAGCACTGTATATTAAGTTGAGTCATAGATAATTTCTGTCTTTGCTTATGAACTTTATATTTCGAAAAATAAACAATTACTTTTTCTTCAATTATATATCCACCATGAATTGTTGCCACTTATCAGGCAGCTCTTTGATACCATTCAAATAAAATTCCACATGTTTTGACATGAAAAACTTTTTCAACCTCTTGAATCTACTTTTCATTAGAGAAAGTTTTCACCATCAAAGCATTTTACAGTGATCAAGAAAACTAATAGAGAGATGATGCAAGGTCATGTGAATATAGCGAGTGGAGTTGAGCTGACCAGCTGAATTACCAAATTATGTCCTATGTCATTTTTGCTTTATTCAGCATTGCATTGTCATAGAGAAGAACAACATCTATCTATCTATCTATCTATCTATCTATCTATCTATCTATCTATCTATCTATCTATCTATTATATGTTAGTGTACCCCACTTAACTGCCATGATGATACCTCCATCATTACAATTGGTCCCCAAAAACGGAAATTACTTATGACTCAACTCTTTTTTTTAAGCATTTCACCCCAAGCAAGGCAGGAGTGCCACTAGCATGCAAAGGGGTTACAGAGGGTTACAGAGAACAAGAGTAAAAAGGCGTGTTTGGGGAGAGGATAAAGAGAAGGACAGGAAACAAGATCAAGTATCAAAAGATGTCGATTGACAGTACACTTGAATATTTGAAGATTATAGTTATTAGGGAAGCAAGTAAGAGGAAGGGAGTTCCATTGTCGGGAAGTGTGAGAGAAGAAGCTGTTGGAGTAGAAGAGGCAGTTACATAGAACTTTTTTGAGATTAAAAGCATAGGACCGAGATGCCAACCTAGTAGCTCGCTTAAATCCATGCAGTCTGAGAACCAGCAAAAGCAACTCATCAGAACAATTGCCATGAAAATACTTACAGAAGAGACAGAGGGAAGCCATGGCACATCTGTGAAATGATGTCACATATAGAGAGAGGGAATATGATGTTGCATGCATAAATATGTGAATATGATGTAACATGCATGAAGAAGGGATATGATGAGAAAGCAACTGTAGACTAGATGCCAGATTAGGACCTATCACATTGCATATCTGTCCCTGGATTTTGTTGAGGACCTTGAGACTTACAGGGGAGGTACCAGACCATATATGGCAGCAATATTCCATGCAAGGATGGATGGTTGATTTATAGATTTGAAGGAAGAACTCAGATGAGAAAATATTTCTGGCATGACACAGAATCTATCTATCTATCTATCTATCTATCTATCTATCTATCTATCTATCTATCTATCATATGTTAGTGTACTCCACTTAACAGCCACATAGATTAGTAGTTAGGATGATACATCCATCATTACAATTAGTTCCCAAAAACAGAAATTACTTATGTCTCAACCTAATCTATCTATCTATCTATTAGGAGGCATGGTGGATTAATGGATATGGCTTGATTGAGTAATCGGAGAGCTGAGTTCAAATTCCAGTCGAATCCATTACATTCACTTACGTGCTAATACCCTTGGGAAAGGCGTGAATACTCTTTCTTCTCCCTCCAGCTATGGATAAATATCAGGACAGACTGGGTTCTATAGCCTTGGATGGCAACTGGTCTAGGAGAAGGAAAACTCTGAATTCAAAACCTGCTCTTAGATGAGGGTGAATGGAGTCTCTCTGAGCCTTGGTTGGCAATCCATTTAGTGATGGTGTCACGATAAAAAAACCCCTTGATAGCCCTAGCAAAGCATCAAGAATTCAGCTATTTGACAAGATTATGAATTACTCCAATCAAAGTATTAGTGAGTTCAATCTCGGCTGAGGCCACAAGATGATGATGGGGATCTATCTATCTATCTATCTATCTATCTATCTATCTATCTATCTATCTATCTATCTATCTATCTATTATATGTTAGTGTACTCCACTTAACAGCCACATAGATTAGTAGTTAGGATGATATCTCCGTCATTACAATTGGTTCCCAAAAACAGAAATTACTTATAACTCAACCTAATCTATCTATCTATCTATCTATCTATCTATCTATCTATCTATCTATCTATCTATCTTATACTAGTGTACTCCACTTAACTGCCACATATGATTAGTAGTTAGGATGATACATTTTTCATTACAATTGTTTCCTAAACACATAAATTACTCATGACTCAACCAAATAATTTTGAAGAGAGCTTCTATAATCTACTGTATATACTGCCATGCAAAAACAAAGATTTGTTTGTGTACTCCAAATTTATTCTTAACTTCCACATATGATTAGTAGTCAATTGGTTCACAAACATGAAAATTCAGTTTAATAATTTTAGAAGTCAGCTAACTTTTTTTAATAATACCCAGCCAATACATGACCCAAGAGATACTCAATGTAGATTGTTACAGAAGGAGGTTGTTATATAAGCAGTAATAGTAGGATTTAAGAAGTACAGTTTATGAGGATGCATGGGAAAGATAACAATTAACCCTAGACTTGGAAAGGTTTAGATTGTAATGAATGGAAAAGCATGCCTTTGGGAGTCTGTTCCACAAAGTAACGGCTTGTGAGAAGCTTTCCAAGTTGAACTTCTTTTTTACTAATGGAATATAAAGAGAATGAGGATGGTTTGTCCTGATGTATGGTGGACCTTAACTGTAAAAGTCTGGATTGGTGAAACAAAAAAATGTTGCTTGTCAGAACATTAGTTTTGTTCAAGTACTTTTGACTATTTCAGTCATTTTGGAGAACCATGTGGTGTCTGTGTGGTAGACAAGACTCTGTTGGCTACACCCTAGTATTCTTTAGAAAGCTGAAAGTTTAAAATAGTTAAGATTTTAAATTTAACCCTTTGAGCCCTGACCACTACTTTACCAGTAGTAGAGAAAAATGACTTAATGCCCAACCGCTGAATGAACAATGGTAGAGAAAAATGACATAATACCGAACCACCGATTGAACAGTGGTAGAGAAAAATGACATAATACCGAGCCACCGGTTGAACAGTGGTAGAGAAAATGACTTAATGCTTTAATGCCCAGCCACCAGTTGAATGGGTGGATAAACACTTGTAACAATTTTTATATCTACCGTGAAACATTACATACCAATTATTTGTAAATTTTCACTCAGGAGCTCAGGCAGAAGGGTTAAAATTGTTCAGGAATGCAGGCTTCAAACGGTTAAAATATTTAAGTTGGATTGATTGATTTGTGTAGATACATGCTTGTATAGACATAATTACATGAGGTGGTGATATGTATAGTTTTGTTGAAGTTATATTTTAGAATAATGTACGCAGAGTGAAGCCACACCAAAAAGAATGATATTTTAAATTTTTTTATTTCTACACATATTGCATTTTCCATATGCACCTTCCAATGTAGTGAAAGATATTTTATTTAAAATTTCAGTTTTCTTACCAGGATGTAGCCAACAGATGTGAGCTTATTTTTTTTCTTTTTACACTCAGTACAAGGCCCAAGAAGCACTCAAGGTAGAGGATTACTGAAGAAGGTTGTAAAAGGTGTTCCAATAACTTGGACTGATTTTAAATGTGAATTAAATTTAAGTATCTAATGATTTTTTTTCTTTTCCTTTCAGATTTAACAACTTAAGTTTTTAACAATTTCAACCATTTATTAATTCATTAAAAAGAAATAATTTCTAATTTTTTGAAATATCAATTTTTAATTTTTTTTATTAAAATTTAATAATTTATTTAAAAAGATGCATTTTATGATTTTTTTAAGATCTGAAGTTAATTTAAAAGGGTATTTATTTAATTATTTTTTTGTAAGTTTCTAAACAGAATAATTTGATTTGGTAGTGTGTAAACTTTGTGTCAAAAGAACAGTCATTTCCTTGTGACACTGCTGTTACTATTTACATTTTGACTACCTCAGTAATTTTTTTTTTTCAAAAGCGATGATTAGAGAATTAATAAAACCCAAACATATAAAAGTGGAATTATACATTTTCTTTATTTCTGAGAATTGAGAACAAAGATATTAAACACTTTGTTAGATTAAATAAAGAACTTTTCATAATTATCTATAAAATAAATAATAAGAAGAAATTAAATATTGCATTGTCGTTGGTCTACATATTTTGATAATTTTGTAAATTTTTATTTTTTGAATAAAAGGATTTCTTAAAAACTTTTTCCTTTGGTAAATAAATCTTTATAAAAGCTAAATAATAAATATCACATTGTACTTTGTTTACTTATTTTTTATAATCTTGTGAATAAACATTGCCGAGTATACAGTAATGGCGGTGACAAGGAATTAACTTTTGAATTTTGAAAAACTGTTTTTTTTTTTATTTGCAGGCACAAAGGTTAAACATTGCTGAAATATCTTTAACATAAACCTTTCTGCTCATGTTCACATTCAAATATACTCTCATTCACCATAATTATGAGAGAAAATTTTAATTTTGCTTCAACTGAAAAGTGTTTTGAAACCTTCTTCTTAGTGGATATACGATCAAGATAAGGACTGCACTATCGCATTACAGCCAATTATGGTTCTGGCTGATATGTCTAAAGCATTATTTCTCTTTACTTTTTCTTTTTATGTGCCATGTCCTTTCAGGACGTAGGTGATCATGGCTCTCCACTTCCCTCTATCCCTTGTAGCTCTCAACAAGCTCCTTCCCTCTGCTTCCTCCCAAGACCATGTTCTCTCATCCACCCAAGCTTGTCAGGTATGTCACGTTCTGATTTCCTTTATCTCTCTTTCCCTCTATTTGATCCAAGAGTATCAAATTCTCCAAGCCCTCCTTCCTCATTATATGTCCCAAAAACTTCAGCTGATTCTTTCTGATGTTAAGTATAAACCTTCTCCTTGTTTATAACCTAAGACCTCATTGCTGCTCACATGCTCGATCCATGATATCCTTAGCATCCTTCTGTAGAACTACATCTTCGTTGCCTCAAGTCTCTTCTTCTCTTCTTCCAGTCTCTTCTTCAACATATTTTTTACTTTAGGATGCACTTGGAGAATAGCTAAAACTCTAATTACTTATAAAATGGTAAATAATAATTACTGTTTACTTGGTTCAATTGGTTTACATATTTTGATAATAATTTTGTTTGGTCTGGTTTGAGTTGGTTTATGGCATATCAACCTCAAAGGGTTATTTAATGCTGACAAAATGTTTATTGCTGGTGATATTTTTTTTTCCAAAAATGTATTGCTGGTAATATTTTTTTCTTCAAAAATCTATTGCTGGTATTATTTTTTAAAATCTATAACTGTTTGTAATGCTGGTAATATTTTTTTAAAAAGTATTGCTGATAAAAATTTTTTTCCTTCAAAAATTTATTGCTTGGTAATAATTTGTTTTTTTTTTACAAAGTCTTTCTGGTATTAAAACTTATTTTTACACTTTCATAGTATTTTGACTTCAGTCTGGGGGTTAACTATTTACCCATAGCTGGGACCCTAATACATGCTACCACCCCAAATCAGGGTGGACCTGGGAACACCAGCAATTAAGATGTGGTTCCACACTCCTCAAAACCTCCTAATCAGAAGTCTTGCTGTTGGACGTAGTTTATCGTCTTACCCAGGACATGGATGTAGTTTACCGTCATACTCAGGACGGAATAATTTTGTAATTTTTTATAAAAATTTCAAGGTGAATAATAAATATTGCATTGTACTTGGTTTACATATTTTAAGAATCTTGTAGATTAAATAGACATTGCTGAGGGAATCAGCAATGCTTACAGTAATAGTGTAATGTATACAGTCATAGCAGCATCAATGGAATGACTGTTCTTTTGACACACTGTTCATTATTACAGGCAGGAAGTTTAGACATTGCTTTTGAGTTTTTGTACAGGCACTCCACAAAGGAACTGGACAGTCAGTGTTGTGACCAAGTAAATGGTGAAGAATAACAAAACAAGAGATTGCAGATAACTAGTGTATTGAACAGTAAATACAACAGTATATTACACAACTTGGTAGTGTGCATTGGTTGACCAGCATTCAGTCTATCACTGTTCCCCCTGAGGCCTACTTCTCCTAGTAACTTTATAGTAAGTGGAAGAGTCCACTATAGCCTCATTGGAGGGAAGATGCCACAACAGTCAGTTAAGCATACTAAAGGAGATGATATACTATCTAACTTATATTCTTTAATCATTGATTGCTGACTGAGCCATTTCTTCAGCTTTTTGCTCTACAAAAAAATTGCAATCAGTGTGTTTCGAGTTTTTTTTGTTGTTTTTTTTCTCTTATACATTTACCTCTGATTTCACATTTATCAATTTCTTTCTTTCCAACCATGTGTCATATTCTATGACATGAAGAATGACATGAAATGTCTAACAATTCTTCCTACTGGAAAGCAAACATGGAATTGGCTCCCCAAATCTTTGCTAAAGTCAATATCCTGGAATTTTAACAGAACAAATGCCATGTTCATATGACTACATCTTAGAATACCTTTCAGAATCAGAATGCTGATGACATGTTTTTGGCATTCCTTTTCTCATCAGGGCTGGTTCATCTCCAATAAAAAGAGAGAGAGGGAGAGAAGTAGAGGGAAAGAGAGAGTAGCAGAGAGAGAAGGAGAGAAAGAGAAAGAGACTTAATGGCCAGGATATTCATGCCTGTTTCTATATATTTCTTGCTAACTTCTGAAGCTTGTGATAGGCTTCAAAATTCTTCCAAAGAATTCTTATGGTAGAAAACCAAAATTTGTTTGTTTGTATTCAATATCTGCTGATTCTAACTGAACACCTGTCATATTCTTGTGTGACTGGAATATTCCATAGATTCTGAGCCAAATATGCCTGCAACAAGTCATGGACACTGACCTCTTCATAAAAGAAATTGGGCAAGTAAAAACTGTAGCCAAACTACTGTGTCATTTCCATTTTGTTTATTGCTTCTAAAAGAAGAGATCTTTTAAATGACAAAATATCTATATAGATTCATCCTTTTGAAATCAGCTCAGAAAATCCACAGTGCTTGTATTCAAGGTTTACAACTGGTACAAAAATTTTGACCAACTTAAATTTATGGGAGAAATATGATATATAAACTCTATAATGTATATCCGATTTATAATAGGTAACTGAATGACAAAATCTAAAAAAAAGTCCCGTGTAATGGGTTTTGTCCTTCAAAAAGACTTCATCAAACTAAAATGATGTCCTAATTAATGAAAATATATATATATATATATATATATATATATATATATATATATATATATATATATATATATATATATATATATATATATATACATATATATATATATATATATATATATATATATATATATATACATATATATATATATATATATATATATATATATATATATATACATACATACATACATATATATATATATACACACACACATACACATATATATACATACACACACAGAGGTTGCGATGGATAAATTGTCGTCTAAATTACTCAAAAATGAAAATAACACTGGCATCTCATTTCAACATATATATTTATCAAAATTACACAAAAATATCTTGAAATACTAAAGAGTAAATTTGTTCAATAAAATCTCTATTGGCTTCAACCATGACCTCTAGACAACTTCAGAATCTTCTGCAAATCTTCTGGACAATCTCCTTGTGTAAGTTGGTGAATGCTGCCATAATCCTTGCTTTCAGTTCATCTTTGGTGTTACAAGAAGTTTGTTGACCCCTTGCTCAACTGTGCTCCACACATAATAATCAAGGGTGTTGCAGTCTGCAGAGTTAGGTGGCCAGATGTAAGAGGTGATGTTGTCAAAGAAATTATCTGACAGACATGACTGGGTTCTCCTGCTTGTGTGCCATGGTTCAGAATCCTTTTGCCAGACATAGGATCTTCCAGCGGCCACCCTCTTGAACAAAGGCAGCACTACCTCTTCAAGATACTTGATGTAGGCCTCCATGTTGAGTCTGAGGCCCTCACCAACAAATTCGAGAGTTCTTTTCTATTCAGAATGACCAAAGTGAGTTTTCCAAGCAGCCATAACTTCATAATCACCATTAGATTCATTCAACTTTTAATTTCATACACAGAGATTTTCAAAAATTATATGTTTTAGTTAAAGGAATCATTTTAGTATCTAAGTCATATCAATAATATATTTTGTTAAAGGTTGTAATGAGGCCAACAAACATTGATGACCTAGACGAGAATCGCCACTGATTCATATATATATATATATATATATATATATATATATATATATATCTTTCAGACATAATTTTTCTGGTGAGACAAACTTGCTAACCATTACAACATGTTGTGGTACCCAATTTCTGGCATCCTATTTGTCTAACCATACAGCTTAAATGCTTTTGTTCTTATCATTGTTGCTTTTAAATATCCAACATTATATATTGCATTGGTTTTGTTCACTAAAGTGGAATGTACTTTTTTCTCTTTTTATGTAATCATTTCATCTCAAGCAAGGCAATAATGCCACTATGACACAGGGGTTTACAGGGAGTGAAAGAGAATGAAACAAGCAGTGTTTAGGAGAATCTTTCATTTCCTAAATAATTAGTTGAGTGATCCCAAATACTTCCTAATAAGCCCTACATCTACTGTGGATTAGATTCAGTTTAAAATAGATGTTTAGATAGACATCCATGCCTGAATTAACCGGGTGTGCCAACACGGGAGAGCTGAGCCAAGGGTAGCAGGGCTTTACATAGTTTTGCATGTAGTTACCTGGATGGTATATAGATTGCATATGTCTTAAATGATACTGAATGAATGATCAGGATAGGTGCAGCTCATATATTTTTATTTTTGAACCTAGTTGTATCCCATACCTTATTTTGCATGATTGTGATCAAGGTGGTAAAAGCATAAATCCTTGGGCTTGATTCACTAAATACAGATAATTCTCATACTGTGTTACCTTGATTACCATTCATCAAGGTGGCAAATACAGATCCAGTAGAGTCTAAACTCCTTGACTGGCTGGAGCAAGTGTTGTTTTGCCAGAAGAAGAGTGATGAACTCATCACCACATGCACAACAACAGCAAGAACTTGATGGCTATACTATTATGATTGCAACTAATATTCCCCTCTTTCACACAATTAATGAGATGCCTATTGTTCTGGATCCATCCACACTTAATGATGGCAGTGGAATTGAAGAGACTCTAAGAAGGAACAAGGCACAGTTGTCGCCTTATGTTCAACATCACAAAACTGGAGAGATGTATAGCTGGTTTTATTTTTATTTTCACACCTCCCACTACATATCTACAGTATCTTTACTTCTCTCCCTCCTCTCTCTCTCTCTCTCTCTATATATATATATATATATATATACATATATATATATAATATTAATTATATATATATATATTTATATATATATTAATTATATATATATATATATATATATATATTAATTATATATATATATATATATATATATATATATATATATATATATATATATATATATAATATTAATTATATATATATATAAATATAAATATATAAATATAAAAGTGAACATTGAAGTCAACACTCAGAAGCGACAGGCTGTTTCATGCTAAAAGCAATCATCATGCTGCCTGACGATTTATATTTACATATGTTCTATCTCTGATACTGAGCATTTTATCCCATAAATATAGGACGCTTTAAAACTATATTTCTCCATATATATATATATATATATATATATATATATATATATATATATATATATATATATATGATTAATTAAGAAATCGGCAACTTCAGAAAGCCATGGTAATATTTTATTTCACAAACTCGAGACTTCAATTTCACTTCATCAGACCAGACAGTCTCAAACAATGAATGGATTCAAAATTCTTTCAGCAAACAAATGAAAAGCAAAAAAGGAAAATTAACAGAAGTTGTGTTTTAAAATAGTTCCAAAAAGTGGGGAAGGAAAAGGAAGAGTTAAGTAGGGGGATATGTCTCTAGAAGATGAGATAGTTGTACTTTCCTCTAATTCACCAGGCAGGAGAAGTCTTGATTTTGTGAAATAAAATATTACCATGGCTTTCTGAAGTCTCTGATTTCTTAATTAATTTTCATTTGCTCTGTTAATACATTGAGCTGGATTTATATCCCCACTGAAATTATCCATACAGATTACCAATTAACTTGATATTATATATATATATATATATATATATATATATATATATATATATATATATAGAGAGAGAGAGAGAGAGAGAGACAGACAGAAAGAGAGAGAGAGAGATGAAAACGGAAAACTTATCTTTACCAAAATATTTTCTCCTCTGATGGACTTCATTAATGTAAATGTAAGGATTTTATTTTTCAAAATGTATCTATAAATAGAAGCAAAAATATCATTAGGTCTTGAAAATTTTAAAATCTAACAATGTTCAACAATATTCTTAAGATTAACTGTGAAAGTAAAGGTAAACTATGGAAGATTCTAAATGATGTAATTTAATGCCTAATAAATGAAAGTAAGTAAATGTTGTTGCATTTTTTATTTTCTTATTTGTTTATTTTTATTTACTTTTTTATATTAATATAATTATTATTTAATATTTTATTTTAATTTGATAATTTATTTATATATTTATTTTAGATAATGGGTTTTGATTTAACCGTTTCCTTTTAATTTAAAAAAAATTATGGTCATTCATGTTAGCTTGGGAAAAGAGTATTTCTTTTATGAACAGCAATACTTGGGCAGATCTTTACATTTGGCAAGATTCGAGAGAAGCAAGAACTTTCTGTCTAAGTAAGTTATTTTCTCTTTTAATAAGTGTGGCATTCTTTAGATCAAAGAAATGAATAATAAAATTCTTTTATTTATCTTGATAAATCTATCTTAGATATCTATAGGTCTTAGAATATTGCTGCCACATATAGCTTGGTACCCCTGCTATTTATCTTGAGCTCCTTGATAAAATCCAAAGAAGAATCAGGAATATTATCAGTCCTGATCAGGCTTTAGTCACTTTCTCACCACTGTAATGTTGCCTCCCTGTGTCTTTTCTATAAATACTTTCATGGTATCTGTTCGGATGAGCTCTTTGCTATGGTACCTAAACCTTTTGAATTTGAGTACTAGACTTGCATTGAGATCTCATCAATTTATAGCTGGCTAGATGTAACCATAAGTTCTATTCTAACAGTTTCTTTTCTCGCACTTCTTGCTTGTGGAACTCCCTTCAGGCTCCATGCTTTCCAATCTGCAAAAATTTAAATGCAATGCTATCTACTGTCCTCCTGATTACTCTTTCCTCAACCTGCTCAATATTAATGCTTTTGTTCCTAATTCTTCCACAACCTGTAACTGCTTGTAACCCCTTGCGTCTTAGTGGCTTTACTGCCTTGCATGGGGTGATACAGATTTAAGAAAAAGATAAAGTCAATCAGAGGACAAAACACGTTCATAAAGAAAACTTTTCCTTTTCAGGTATATTTTATTTATCTCTGAATTTTCACACACACACACGCACATACACACACACACACACACACACACACACATATATATATTATTAAATATATACATAAAAGTTTGTTATGTGATGATAACGGTCACAGAATAGTAGACACAGGCTGTAAATTCGTAATGCGGTTCTATGATGTCGTACATGACCACATGAGAGAAAGAAATGTTATCAACTGAACTATATGTTTAAATATATTGTAATATGTTGCGACTGATTTGAAATGTAATTTTGTTGAGTGTGGGTTTTTAATGTAGATGGCCTCTAATATCTTAAGGTTATTTTTACTGTGAGTATATCTGAGTATTGTTGTATGTAAACAAAACAGGATGTCATCTTTGATGGTGAACATCTCTTTGTAATGTCCATATAACCACTCTGATGATGGCTCATGTGAATTGAAAGCTTAGATCAATGAATAGCATAATAAAGAAATATTCAAATGCTGGACAGTTTTTGCCCTTATTTTCTCTTAAAGCTAAAGCCATCATATGATGCTAGTGTTCAGAAAAGAAAACACTTGTTTAAATACAAGAAAAAACAAATAAAAAGCTTAATCCCACTACCTTGTCTGTTGTCTTTAATGAGACAGGTATAAATGAAGGATTGCTGTCTAAATACACAATTATACATATATATATATATATATATATATACACATTAAGAAATGGACAAAGTCCGACAATTTATTAAAGAAATTTTTATGTTTAACATTCTTTTTATAGATACAAGTATTTAAGTAAATGCTCTGTTTATAATAAACAGTATTAAATAACATTTACTGGCCTGAATGTCCGAGAAATTTTCACAGAAAATATTCGTCCTTTTACAGGATTCGAACCTGCATCCTATACGGAACCGTCATTTAGCTTGACGTGCCTAACCTCTCGGCCACAAAGGATCATTCGGTTAGCAAGGTCGAATTTACTGCTTATAAACTTCAATCTTCCATGAATCTCGTACATTCATAACTGCTCATGGCGTATCAAATGTAAACAAATGACGTCATACATTAAGAAATGGACAAAGTCCGACAATTTATTAAAGACATTTTTATGTTTAACATTCTTTTTATAGATACAAGTATTTAAGTAAATGCTCTGTTTATAATAGTTATTTATTCATACCTATGTAAAAAAAAGTTTTTTTGGAATAACTAATTCTTGAAATTTACACATTTTATAAGCATATTTATTATTAAACTTAAAATTATTATGGTAACGGCTAGAGCAATTATTTAAAAAAAAGGGGGCGTAAGGATTAATAATTTGTATCAATATCTCAGTTACATTCAAAGAGGTCAAGTTGGAGTGTCTAAATTTAAAGCAGAAGATGACATCGTCTAATCTTGTTAAGTGTCTATGGAGATTTATTTATTTTTTATTTTATTTTTTTTCCTGAAAGGGTGTTGTGTATAAAAAAAACTGTCATAATTTGTTTTTTTGAGGACTTCATAAAGGGTTTTTTTTTTTTATTGGATAGGGCATTTAAACTTTTTATTTAGACTATGGTGTTTAAAATTTGTATTTATTATTTTATTGTTTGTCTGTTTTTTATGCTAATTATTCAATGCGAAAATTTGATGATGTTGGCAAAAAACTGTTAACTCATGTCGATTGTTTAATAAATTTTCATTATTTAGAAACTTGATAATATGTAGTTTTTCATGTAGGCATAAAGGGCATGGGTCATCCCAAGTTTTACAAGTTCTAGTTTTGTTTATAATTTTCCATTTTACTTTTTGGTGTTTTATATATATATATATATATATATATATATATATATATATATATATATATATATATATGTGTATATAGCAAGATAGAGGGAGATAGATAGATATTTTTACAACTTCAAATATTATTATTTATTGGGTACTTATTTGTGTTGATGTTCCATTTATTATAAACAGTATTTATTTCATTTACCAGTATACATACTCAAGAAAACTGTGCCCCATGTTTTTTTATTGAGTTTTCTTAAGTATGGAAACAGATGATGAAATAAATTCTTTTGAAAATAAACAGAGCATCTACTCAAATAGAAGTATCGACTAAAAATGTTTCAAATAATAAAAATATGTCGGAATAAAGAAATTCACCAGTCATTCATATATATTATTTTATATATATTATATATATATATATTTTTTTTTTTTAAGCATTTCACCCCAAGCAAGGCGGGAAACCACTAGGACGCAAGGGGTTACAGAAGATTTGGAACAAGATCAGATAGGAGTGATAGAGGAAAGGATGAGGAGAAGGATAGTGGATAGATCAAGGCAACTGGAGATGTCGATTGACATTACATTTGAATAGTTGGAGATTATAGCTCTCAGGGAAACAGGAATAGGGAAGGGAGTTCCACAGGCGAGAGGTGCGAGACATGAAGCTATTGGAGTAGAAGAGACGGCTACATTTAGTAATTTCAACAGTGAAAGGGTGAGAGCGGGATGCCAGCCTCATAGGGCGCTTGAATTCATGAAGTCTGGGAACCAGCGAATGCAGCTTCTCTGAGCAATTACCATGAAAGTATTTGTAAAAAAGACAGAGAGAGGTGACAACGTGTCTGTGAGAGAGCAACTGTAGACGAGATGCCAGAACAGGGCCAATTATATACAGAGAGAGAGAGAAAGATTTTTGTAAAATGTAGTTGATCTGATGAGATGAATATACCTATATTCATCAAAATAAATTTATTAGCGACAATGGATTTTTAAGGTTTTTTCTTAATTATTATTATTATAATTTGTTCTGTATCATACATTGAGTTCTCATATGGACCAAAAGTCTGCTTTGGAATCATCCTTACAAATTACAATTTGGCATTTTTGTCGTAGTAGCTTGCATGTTCCACTGTAAAAGTTTGTAATAAATATTTATTGCTCTACTCTTGTATTAAGTCCTTTTTTTTAAATGAATGCTATGAATGCTATTTGAGTTTATATTCTTTTACATTTGAATATATATGTGTGTGTGTGTGTTAGGAATGGATTTTTCATTTATTAATCCGGCATATTTTTATTACTGGTCATCAAGGAGCAAGTATAGATGAAAAAGAAAAAAAAAACCCTGATTATCCATATTCTGAGATATGTGTGTGTGTGTATATATATATATATATATATATATATATATATATATATATATATATATATTTATATACAGGATAAATTGTTACTATTATATAGTTTTGCACATTGTTTGTTTTTGATTTTATCGACTGCACAGAATAGTAGGGTCAGTTGAAGAAAAAAAGAGTACCATGGCACAATTCACTCTGCCAGATGGTACTGCTTGGCATCCACACCGGAAGCTTTAATATAAACATTTCAGAGTGTCTGGGTGTCAATCTGAGGACAGTACAGAGGATTCAGAAAGAGTTGGATGATATATCCAAACAACATCATGGAGTGATCACTAGTGGTGGTGATGTTACATCTCTTCACACAGTATCCCAGCCTCAACACTGAGGCCTACATCAAGTGCCTTGATAAGGTAGTGCTGCCCTGGGTCAAGAGAGTGGTTGCTGGAAGATCTTATGTCTAGCAACAAGACTCTGCACCATGCCACACAAGCAGGAGAATACAGTCATGGCTGTCAGACAATTTCTATGACAACATCACCTTTTACATTAAGCCTTAAGCCACCTAACCCCCAGACTGCAACACCCTTGATTATTATAAGTGGGCCATAGTTGAGCAAGCGATCAAGAAACTCCTTGTAACACCAAAGATGAACTGAAAGCAAAGATTATGACAGTATTCACCAAATTAATCAAGGAGACTGGCCAGAAGAATTGCAGAAGATTCCAAAATCACCTGGAGACCATAGTTGAAGCCAATGATGATTTTATTGAATAAATTTACTCTTTAGTATTTCAAGAAATTTTTGTGCAATTTTGGCAATTATATCTGTTGAAATGAAATGTCTGTGTTATTTTCATTTTTGCATAAATTAGATGATAATTTATCTATCACACCCTGTATATATATATATATATATATATATATATATAGGGTGTCACTAAAGTCTGGACACATAGGAAACCTCATTAAGTATATTTTTTTTACCTCCATAGATTAAACATGGTTTTGTTGAAAGAAGAAAGAATTGAACTGCTACTTTTCAGTGGACGTGAAGGATGGAAGTCGTATTTGTTATTTGTCAAGATTCCAATTCAATAAAATGTTGAAATTTTCATTTCTTGCATTTTTGCCTATGTGTCCAGACTCTAGTGACAGCCTGTATATATAGTGGTGGATCTCCTATGAAACTAAAGCTTATCTTCAGGGTCCCTAATTCCACAGGGACCCCTGAAGCAACTTTTTTAGTTAGTGAATTTTTCAACAAAATCAATGGTTGTCTTTTTTGTCAGTGTTTGTTATTAAAATAAGGCCATTTTAGTGATAGATCCATAATGCATTGAAGCAGTTAATATTGGCCTTAGAATATGCTCTAAAACCCATTTCATATAGTCTCAATTTATTCCTCATGTAATTAGTCAAATTTCATAATTTCTTTGGGTGTTTGAATCACCCAAAAACCGAGCTGTATAGACATGTTGAGCTAACCAGAATATATTCATAGTCAAAATTTTGGCAGTTGGATCCCTGAATCTGTTGTTGCTGGTTGCAAAGGGGCTCCCTTATCTGTTCAAGCTTCAAGGCCCCAAAAATGTAGGTCTTCCACTATATATATATATATATATATATATATATATATATATATATATATAATGTAATTTCTAGTCAACAGTTTTCTCTTAAAAAGTTGTATTGAATAAGGAGAGTTTTTGTCAATTTTTGTGTTAATTTTTCTGGTTTCTTCTTTCATTTTTATTTCTGATTTTAGAGAGAATCTGTTGACATTTCCTTTATTCTCACTTAAACCAGAAATAGAAAAAAAATTCCAGCAGGAAAAAAAGAAAAATTAATATGAGAATTGACAAAAATCTAGTCATATTCAATCCAACTTGTTTTGGAGAAATATTTTTTATACATATATAAAATATGTTTTTTTTTTAACCCCCCCCCCACACACACATATGTGTGTATGTCTGTGTGTGTGTGTGCATGTGGGCATATATGTATTATATGTTTACAAAAATGTTAATATTATTTTCTATATATCTTGATGCAGGCAGAGAATGAATTAAGTGAAAAAAAAAAAAAAAATGTGAAAAGAAGTATATGTTTTCTCACCAGATTTATATAACTTGCACAGTGAGATGATTCCGAGAGGATTAGAAGATTTGCCATGATTTATTATTGGCAAATGGAACCTTAATCTACCTGTTGCAAATGCTGCTGTCTTGATGTCAGTTTCAGAAGAAAAAAATGAAAAATAACTTTTACACACGGTAGTCAATGAAAGCAAGAAGAAAGGACTGACCATTAATTGTAAGAGAACAGAATCTATGGTTATAAGCAAAAGAGACAGCCTATGGTGTTAGTTACATACTGGGGATATTTCTCTTTAATCATTTCGCCCAAAAGTAAGGCAATAAATCCACTAAGATGCAAAGGTTACTGAATGTGAAAGAATATAAGAAAAAGCAAACATTTAGGAGAGAACAATAAAAGAACAGGAAGCTGATAAAGATTTCCACAAGCAAGACATGCAAGAGAAGAAACTCTTAGCATAGAACTTACAGTTGCATCTAGTCATTTCAACTATAAAATGATGAGACTTTTTAGCAGGCTAGCAAAATTTCGTCTGTAGGGAAAAGGGTTGTAAGCTGGAAAATAAGTCATGTAAATGATTTTGAAAAAGGATTTAAGGAGACAAAATATGACTCCTGATATTGCATTTAATTTTGAAGTTGAGGTACCAAAGAGGAAGACACATCAGAACAATTGCCATGAAAATAGTTATAGAAAAGGTACAAGGAAGCTACATTATGGTGGTGGTAAAGTGATTGAAACCAAGATATCAGGCCAGGACCAATAACATTATATTACTAAATAGAGTTTGAATTCAGATTGAGGCCACTTTCATTTAATTTACTCTACAGTCCTTATGAAAGACATGTATCCACTTCTTCATGTGCTCTTGTGTACATGACAAGTCCTAGCTATAAATGTCTGAACTAGTAGAACTAAGCAATGTAATTCATCTGAACATTTGCCGTGGAAATAGAAGCAGAGTAATGAGAGGCTAGCAACATTTCATCTGTGGGAGAGGGGTTGTAAGGTTGAAAAGAGTAATAGATAGCAGCTCAGATTGCAGAATTGGAGAGCTATGTTTGAATTCCAGTGGAATCCATTACATTCACTTATGTGCTAATACCCTTGGGAAAGGTATGACTCCTCGTCTTCTCCCCCTAGCTAAAATAGCAGGAAAGACCAGGTTCTATAGCCTTGGAGAGCAACTGGTCTACTGCAGAAAGAAATGGCAACCTACTGCAGGAAAAAGTCTGCCTCATCAGTCAAGACTTGAAACATACATGATCACCTAAGCATGTATCATGCATGGCATATTACTGACTGAAGGTTGAAAATAATTCATCACCCACAGGAACATGTAAATGTCCTTGAATAGGATTCAAGGAGACAAAATATGATTGTGGACATTGCATTTAAATTTTTGGAGATCATGGCTGACAGGAAAGCAAAAAGCCAGAAAAGATTTCCACAGGCAAGAAGTGCAAGAGAAGAAACTATTAGCATAGAACTCATGGTTAAATCTAGTATCAGTAAAATGATGAGACTTAACTACCAATCCTGTACTTCCAATTCATGAAGTTGAGATACCAAAGAGGAAAGTGCATCAGAACAATTGCTATGAAAGTATTTATAGAAAAGTCACATGGAAGTTATGTTATAGTGGTGGGAGGTGACTGAAGCTGAGATGCCAGGTCAGTACCAATAACCAATAAAGGTTCCTTTGTGTATGTTATACTAAAGACACTGTGAAAGTAGACCTTATAATTGTAGTCATTCTAGTAGCACTTATAAGTATAAGACTTGGTAACATTTACCAATCTAGTACTGTGCTTAAATTCAGAATTTGCCCCAGTTTGATCTTGTGCAATAGTAAAGTATTTTCTAAATATCAATAATGAGCAGCCTATGATATCAAAACAATTACAGCCATTATTAAAAATCAAAATATATTATCAGGTCATCCCATAAGTTCTGTCCGAATTTAACTTTTTGTTAAAATGAACAAAATTTAAATAGTATTTTATAATGTCTAATGGAGCTGAACATTATTTTTATGTTTAGATGCATTTAAACTGATCACATTTTATTTCAGCAAACAATAAAATTAAATTTTGTTTGATTAGAACCCTGCTAACATGAAAATACCCAAGAATCATTTGAGGTACATAATGCTTTATGAGTTCAAGAAAGGAAACTCAGCAGCGGAAGTGGCTAGAAACATTCATTCAGTTTATGGAGAGGAATGTGTGAATGAAAGAACTTGCAGAAGATGGTTTCCAAAATTCAGAGGTGGAGATTTCACCCTTGAAGATGAAGATTGAACCAGACATCCAGTTGTTTGATGAAAAGCTTCTTGAAGCAGCCCTTGAGTAAATCCTGCTTTATCAGTTGAGGAATTGGCAGTGGTCCTCAGTTCAAACCATACAACTGTTCATCGGCATCTTCAACAACTTGGAAAAGTTCCTAAACTTAGAAAATGTGTGCCTCATGAATTGTCTGAAATCAATCTCAAATCCCGAGTTGACATCTACTCTTCTCCCCATTCTCACCAACTTGTTTCACCTTTTTTTGGATAGACTTGTAACTGGCGATGAAAAATGAATCTTTTATCGAAATGTTAAGCATCATAGACATTGGTTTGGTAAAGGGGAAGGCCCCCAGCCACAGCCAAGAAGGGAACTTCATGGGCAAAAGGTTCTTCTTTCAATCTGGTAGGATCACCAAGGAATAATCCACTTTGAATTCTTACCACCTAATGCAACAATTAATGCTCAAATATACTGTCAGCAATTAGAGCATTTGAACCAAGCTTTGAGGAAAAAAACACCTGCTCTAGTGAATCAAAAAGAGGAGTTGTTTCATCAGGACAATGCGCAATCCCACACAGCAAGAATCACGTCACAAAAGATCAAAGAACTTGGTTGGGAGAAAATTCCTCATCCACCTTATTCTCCCGATCTTGCTCCTTCAGACTACCATTTGTTTCGTAGCTTACAGAATCATTTGGAAGAAACAGCTTTTGTAAGACAGGAAGAGGTTAAAACTGACATTTGTGAGTTCTTCGAATCAAAGCCAAAAGAATTTTACAGTAATAGAATTAGTAAGCTTGTTAATAGATGGAAGAAAATCATAGATAATCAGGGAAAATACATTGTTGATTGAATCTGTAATTAAATGTAACATTTGGTCACTTGTTTTCTTTATTCAAAATTCAGACAGAACTTATGGGATGACCTGATATATTCCTAAATTCATGATTGAGGTAACAAAGAGGAAAGTGCATCAGAACAATTGCCATGAAAATATTTATAGAAATATACAATGCATAGACAAATCATAGAAAAACAAACAGATGTAGAAAACAAACTACAAGCACTCTTACAGAATGCAGTAAAGGAAAATGTGAAGAAATGGCCAATCAATTGTAAGAAGAAAGAATATATGCTTATCAGAAAGAAAAATAGCCCAAAATGTAGACTAGAAATTGGAGATTTCAAAATCAAGCAAGTATGAAAATGTAAATGTCTGAGAAGTGTTCTAACATAGGATGGAAAGTGTGATACCAAAATCCAATGTACTATTGGAATAGCAAAAGAGTGTTCCAAAAGCTAAGCAAAGTATTAAGAAACAGGAAAATTTTGTTAGAAACAAACAAAAGAGTACTGAAATGTCATGTAAAGTTAGTCCTCCTATATGGCAGTAAATGCTGGACAATCTCCTCACAGATGAAGAAGAGACATGAGTCAACAGAAATGTGGACCTACAGAGGGATACTGAGAATAACATGGACTGAACATGTAATGGCAATGGAAACAACATTAACACTTGTACTTAAAAGTAGAAAGAGACAACTGATGCATAAAATCAAAAATTCAGAAAATCAGTCGACACATAGAATCCTCAATATGTGTCGTTGTCTCTTTGGTATATAATGATGAAAGAGGATTTATAGAATCTGACACTCACAGGATATATTGAAGGCCAGGGAGACAGAGGAAAGCAGCAAGTAACCTACCTAAAGAGCTTGCATAAACATATGTGCCTATATATACATACATAAAATACACAATCAGAAAATAGTACTTAGTCCTTTCCAATTGTCTATTTTATGTGATGTCAACTAACACGCATTGCCACTTTTTTGATGCCAATGAGTATTCTTCACTTTCATAATGCTCGTTATAGGAGAGACTTTGTAATTGCAGCTACAACTATAGTATGCTATTGAACAATCTTAGTGTCAGACGCCTTCAAATAGTACTCGCACTAATAGTAGTTGCTCAATAATACTCACTCGAATAGGGGATAGTATAGTGAATAGAGTGGAGAATAGTGGTCCGTATAGTGATAGGGAATAGAATACAAATAGCGATCTGAATAGTAATAGAGACTAGAACAGAAATAATAGATGCCATTACTTTCTACTCAGGTGTTTGTTTCTCTATGATCACATGATCTACTTAATTCAATAATGGGATCGCCTGTGTTTGCTCACTGGCGATCTATGTTCAAACTCAAGTGTCAGCAGCGACACTTCCTTTCTATATAACACTTTTTTTATTCAGGTTGACCTCTTTACAAATCTAAACAGAACTTTAACACACACACACACACACACACACACACACAGGTAGATACAAAACTGTATAGATATGAAAAGCTTTGAGAGATCAACGACATGAGAAATTTTGCATGAAAGCACTAAAAGTTGGGCTTCTTTGACTGACTGCTTTTTGTGTCCAAGTTGGTAAGGCATGGCAGGCTAAATGAGGTATGCAGGTTCAATTCCTGCTGGAGAGACCAAATTTTTCTTTAATAATATTTCTTAAACATTCAGGGAGGCAAACAAAAATAAATAAATATAGTTTTTAATAAATAAATAAAATGCCTACACAACTATGGGTATTCACTAAAAATAACATTCAAAAGTCATGAAAATCTGATGGAATAATACAAAATCCAATCTAATATATATATATATATATATATATATATATATATATATATATACATTACACACATACATATATATATATATATATATATATATATATATATTAGTCATTATATAATTGGTTATAAATTCATATATATATATATATATATATATATATATATATATATATATATATACCTGCCTCATCAGACTGACTACATTTGATTAAATGATATAAATTCTGGCAGACAATTTAATAAAAAAACTGATATTTAAAAAAAAAATGAAGTAATAATTTTACTTCACCATAAAAAAAATAGTGTGGGGGGGGTACACTGTTGGAGAGAGAAAAGAGGGAGAAGAAAAAAGAAGTTTGCATTTAGCAGAAGTAGGGGAAGATTCTATGGGTGAACCTTAAACTATACAACCAGTGTTACTATTCATTTAAGCATCATCATTTTTATCATCATCATAATCATAATAGAAAAAATATATATATAATAGATTTATAAAAGGTGAAAAAATAAATACAATAAAAGTAATAAAATTACACCTATAAACACACATATGTATGCAAGGCACACATATATATAAAAACAAATATATATATATATATATATATATTTATATATATATACACACACACATATATACATATACACATATATATAATACACACATTCATATATATACAAAATATATATATATACATGTATATATATATAGCATATATATATATACATATACAAAAAAATATTCATATATATATATATACATATATATATATAAATATATATATATATATATATATATATATATATATATATATATATATATATATATATATATATATATATATATATATATATACATTATATGCATTATATGCATATACGTATATATACATATACATATTTATATATAAATAAATATATATATGCATACATATATATATATATATATATATATACACATATATATATATATATATATATATATATATATATATATATATATATATATATAATGTGTAACAGCAAAATTACCCAAATTGTGTTACAGTATAATTGTCCATCCTACAAAAAAGTTTCAATATCTAAAACCACTAAACTAATTGAGTTACTTTTTTTTCAGATTTTCAGATAAAACATTTAGCCATCTTGACACCATTTGTCATAAGAATCACTGAAAATTTTTTTGTGTTTTAACCTAGAAAGAGAACAGATCAAAATTATTTTGTGTCAGCCCAACTGTCTTCTCAACTGAATAATAGCGAGAGAAAAATTATCATTCAGGCCTTCAGTAATGGTACTAGCATTCATGCTCTGGCTTCCATCATTAAAGTTCATTCAAGAACCATCAAGAGAACCGTGAATAACTTAAAAAACAGGGAACGGTAGAGAGGAAAACTGGATCACAAGGTCACAACAGGAAGAGAGATCATCATTTCAACTTAAGAGATCAATTGGAAAAGATCCAACTGAATCCATAAGATGTTTGAACATGTGGCGGCTGAGCGTACTAATGTCCTGTCTTATTGAACCTAGACCCATTTCACTTTTTATGATACCATCAAGAGACAGGCCCCTAATGTTCAAGGGAAATGATAAGAAATGTAAAGAGGGAGGATAAACAAAAGGTGGGAGCCTCCCTGCATAATATTGTTGTAACCGTTTCCGGTTTTCATAATTGAAATATGCCAGTGGGGGCATGTTGAGATGGCATTGTTGGCCTACTCTGTCATGCCCCATATCTGCTGTGCATATGAGCCTGATCACATGACTGTTAACATACTCTTGGTTTTGGGGAAATTGAGGGATTTTCAACATCTTTTTCTCTACATTCTTTATGTCTTTAAGGTATTTTAATTTTTTTGAATGTCCCAATGCCTTTCTCTCCTGTTCCTTGGATACGTGACAGACATCTTCCCTAAGACCATGAGAGGTGGTTTGATTTTTTTTTTTTTTTCGCTTTGTCAGCATTTTCTGGGATTCTTTGCCTTTTGGATGAGTTTTGTTTATGTGAAGACTGTGATGATGCAGGAGTAAGAGTGAAAACTGGCATTGCTGGAGTGGAATGGGCTGGAGAAGGAGATGGAGTTGCTTTTTTTACTGTTGTCACTTTTGATGGGGTGGGGTCAGTGATCATGTTATTGGAGGTGTGGCCATGATTTTTTTAAATGGTCAGGAAGATAGGGCACAGGCTTCAGTTTCTTCTCCAGCTTTTGGTGTCTAATTCTTTTTTTAATTTCTGCAACTGCTGCATCTTTTCTCAGTTGGGCTTGCGTAAAATTGATGATGGAGTGTCACCCTGAGAGCTAATAAAGGGAATGGGGCTTTTGGTGACTATGGCCCTGTGGGTGTCTAGGGACTGAGGTCTTGCTGTTTGGCTTTACCCTCTTCCCCTAGGACATGCCATTCCCTTTCTTTTTTCTCCTTATTCGCATTACCATGAGAACTACCGACCTTCCAATAGTAGCACTCACTACTGGATTGACTTGAGATAACCTTGTGCATAATTGTACCTTTATTTTTATTGTACTGGTTTTTACAATAAACCTTTACTTATTTTATTCATCTTGTTTTTCAAGTATATATTCCTATTAGTATGGAATATAACAAAAAGAAAGTATTTATAGAAAAGGCACAGGGAAGCAACCTTATGGCAGCGGAAACATGACTGAAGCCAAGATGAAATACACAAAAATTAATTAAAATATATATGTAAAAGCTGACTTGAAATCATCTCTCATTCAGAGCAACACAATTAAGATAAAAGTTTTGCACCAGACCCCATTTACGTCAACTACAGAAGTGAGTTACTTCTATCTTCAAATACATACACATAAAATTTATAGATCTCCATATCTAAACCTATTATGTGCACATTCACACATCTGTACATATATGGACATTTGTTTTCTCAAACTTTATTGTAATAGACCTTTTTTTGGACTCTTATTAGTGACAATCTCCTATCAGTAAACACCTTATTAGTAAACACCTTATTATTAACCCCCTTACAAGCTCCAAATCAACTGAGTGTATCAATCTAATAGAGGAATCTTACAAATCTGGGGAGGACCCCAATAGAGAAACATTTTAAACCTCATCATGAGTATGACAAGGAGGAGATGAGAGCCCCAGTCTATTCATCTCCTCCTAGACTATGCCCTGCACATTTACAAAAAAACAGATGTGATGGGATGGGTACTGACCATTTTAGCATTCCATACCCTATCCCAAATGAATCTATCAATAGAATACAATAAACCTGCTTTTCACGTGGATGCCATGCATAGTGTCACCATTCAAAAATATTTAAATTGCCAAATGCTTTCTGAAATCAATGCTAAAAACAGTCTGAGTGAGTAAAGCTTGAAGGTCTTAATAAATGTCATCCTTTTTTTAACATTGTGGCTCTCCAGAATCACAAAGAACTGTACCAAATAGAAATCACATCACTTGAGGACTACCAACAGCAGCAACAACTCAAATGGATAGCCTATGTAACTAGATGAGAAAATAATGACACAAGATTACTTCAAATAAAAGGTTAGAAAGGTAACCCCCATCAGTACTGGAAAGAACAATAACAGCTACTGGACTTTAGAAACCTGTTTTCCTGAAAAATTGTTTTAAGAGAAATTTTAACCAAAAACAGTACTGGCTGTTTGGTCAATGAATGCTAAATGTTTCCTTATAAGGAAACAGCTAATATTAACATTACCATTTTAACTCTTCGAAGAACACCTTTTCTCTTTCATCTAATTGTTACTCTTGTTATTAAATTGTATTCATATTGTTAAACTGTGTTAGACTTTACAACAGTAAAGTTTCATTGGCACTTTCTTTCTTTTGTTTGATCTTGGCTGTAACACCACCTTCCTTTACTCAAAAAGGGGTTAGCAGTAAATGCCTTACTGACAAAACAAGAAAAGAAAAGTGCAAGAAATATGGTCCAAGCTTTCTTAAGTCATCATCAGGGTAGGTAGAAACTAGTGAGTGTTGTGACATAAGGCAAAGTTGATCATTAAAATTAATCAACACAAAATGTTTGTTATATTTAATAATATTTGCCTTAAAGAACATTTATTGCCTAAATATACAGAAGATAAAGACTATCATTGCAATTGTTTTCAGTTCATCAATCTCTGCTTGAACAGCTCAGGGCAAAGTTAATTCTAGTTTCATTGATTGGACAATCTGTATACAATTTATCTGCATAATCAACCTTTATGTCATTAGCACTTGTAATGATCAGTTATAAGAACCTCGATCCCTGACATATTTGGTTAAAGTAGCAAAGCATAGATCGCAAGGCCAAAAAACAATGAGGCTCTATTTTTGCTCTTTAGTTAGTACTTATTATTCTTGTAACTTTGAGGACCCATGGAACTGTTTTTAATTTTTTTTTTAAGAATTAAATGCAAAATAATTTTAATAAAACAGAAAAAAAGGAAATATTTGATTTATCATTTTAAATAAATTTGTTTATACAAATGAAATTAATAATGTATCATAGTATTAAAATTCTAAATATAAAATTCTGATTTAATTTCATTTAATTATTTAATTAATAGTTTTGTTAATTTAATAAAGAAGTAAATTAAGCTATTGTCCCCATAAATTTAGAATTAACATGTGGCAATTTTCTTTGTCTGAATTATGGTATTGATGTAACACCTTCACCGATTGGTCCTTAATGTCTACCCCAGGCCATTTAATGACTGGGTTTTCTGCTATCTTTGAAGTTTGATACAAGATCATATTGATATGTGACTTCTAACAGAATATTTCATTGGGTAAAATGCAGCCAATCATAAACTAGGTTGAAAAGCCAATATTTTGCCATTGAACCTTCAACTGATCTCATGCCAAAATACAAAGAAAGAAAGAGAATTGATGAAATTTTGTGAGACAGGTGAGAAATATAAAAGACATTCAAGTGGAACAAACCAAGCAAGTCAACCATCCACAAAAAAGTGATGATGACATTTTTTTTTTCAAAGTGGTTCAAGAACTTCAAATCAAAGTCAACAAAATCAATATCTATGAGGTTGGGTTGAAAAGTTCATAGGCTGACTATGAAAGAATGATGCTAAAGCTGTAAAATACTGCCTGCATTAATTTCAGCACTTCTTATTAAATTGACATCTGACTATTTAAAGAAGACTATTCATTCTGTTGGTCAAAAAAATCATCAACAGCAGGTATGACATCATCATCACTGCAATACTGTTTCCAAGCCAAGTGTATTTCATGTTGGAGAACAGATGATAGTCAAATTAGAAGAACAGGGAATATGATCAACCAGTTCAAGACCACAATCATATACAGCAGCCATTGAAACCAGGGATGTGTGTGCTGAAATATTTTCCTAATGAAACGGCCACTTTTATCCGTTCAGGTGTTTGGTCTTGATAGTCTTTTGTAACTGCCTCAGAAAATTCACATAGTACTCTCCATTGATTGTGTGGCTCTTTTTTTGGCATCTCCCCAAAAATAAGGCTGTCGCTTTCCCTGCAGATGAAATCTCCTTAGACTTTGCATGGATTGTCTCTGGCTCAAAATGATGAACCCAACACTCATCCTGGGTTAGAAAACATACAAGGAAACCAGCTTGATCTTCCTTAATGTCAGATTTTTCCATGATGTGATCAGCCTGTTACACTTTTGATCAGGTGTTAGAATATGTGGCATCCACAAAGTAGAAACCTTCATCATGCCAAGTTCGTTGTGCAGAATATTCTCAAATTTCTTGTTATGCTAAGAGCATTGGCTACTTGGTTTATAGTCAATCTCCTGTCATCCATCACAATGTTATGAACATGATCAATGTTAACCTCAATGGTGGCAGTTGTAGGATGTCCAGATCTTGGGTCATCTTAAAAACTTTCTCTTCTCCTCCTAAATTCAGCTGCCCATTTTTGCACTATTGATAAAGCTGGAGCATCATCCCCTAATGTAACAACCATGTTGGCATGAATGTCTTCGTTTGGCTAAACTCTTTTTCTACAGGTACTTGATAACACCACAATACTAAATTTTGTCTATTTTCAAGAAAAGTCGTTACTAGTAACTTTTAAAGTATTCTTCGAACAGTCAGATGTCAGTTTAACTGAAATGAAATAAAGCAATGATTAATAAGAAGAGATGAAATTAATACATGCAAGATTTCACAGCTCTAGCATCATATGAAGTTTTCAACCCACTCTTATACATTATTTACATTCAGACTAAAGTCCTCATCTTTGTTGTTATTATCATAACATTCTGGCCATTGTACTCTCTGGCCTTCTTAAGGTGTCTGTCAATCCAGGTAACCTTCAGGGAATTTTGAACGGCACCCTTTATTTAATCTATGGTAATAACTCTTCATATATTAAATACAGGATTTATATATGAAATCAATGAGCCATAATTAAATACTTCTATTTCTTAATTAGTCCTGGGTATGATGATAAACTACATTCAGCAACGAAGCCTCTGATTGGGAGGTTGGAGGTTGTGAGGAGCATGAAACCATCTCTTAATTGCTGTTGTTCCAGGCGTAGTACCACTTATTTGGGTCCCAGCTATGGGTAAATTGTGAATCCCCAAACAAAAACAAAATACTATGAAAGTATACATTTTTATATTAATACTATTGATAATAAAATGACAAGTAATAAAGTTTTTAGCAAAATGACCAACAGTATATTTTATTTGTAGTTGAAGGCATTCACATGCATTCAAAATATTTAGATTTCGGCATTAAATAACCCATCGAGGATGATATGCCTCTAAAAAAATTGACAAAACCAAACTATTTCTTAATAATTTTCATATTTCAGTCTTAATTTTTCAAACAGTTGAAAAAAAAGTTGAAGATCTTTTTTATTTGTTCTTATTATCTCCACTCGCATTCGGATATTATTCTATATTCTACTATCAAACATTTGTGCCACTCAATTGTGGGATCAGTCTACCCAGATTTTAGGTGAAAAAATAAAATCCAAGTGCCATTTCCACAAATTACAATACAAAACTGTAAACATTGTGAAGAAATTATCTTTGCTGAAAAAGAAAAAAACAAACTAAATATGACAATAACATTTATACAATCAATACATATATTTACATGTATATATATTTATAAATATATATTTATACAATCAATACATATATTTACATGTTAAAAATGAATGTTCTTTGTTGTGACCATGAAGAGACCAATAATTCGATGTGATTTGTTGCAAGTGAGTCTGCAAAGTTTGAAGTTATTTCGTTGCAAGTGAGTCTGCAAAGTTCAGAGTAATATGTATGCCAATATGTGTGCGTGAAGCACACACTAATGAAACGTGTGTGATTGATTTCATGCTATCGCAGTAATTTCAAAACACAATGAACAAGGAGAGTTGAGACAAGACATACTCTGCCACAGCTTTGTATATAGGAAAATCATCACTGATTGATGCGTTATCATGGTAACGTGTGTTGAGGCTGGTCAGGTTAGCTGTCTTTCGCTGACTGTATCATAGTAGATCTGGTCCTGACTGTTCCATTTCAGATCTGATCACTGTTTTTATGGCTTATAATGAGTGGGTGATTGGCTCACCAAATCTATCTGATTTTTGGTGGGAACGTACTCCATGAATCAAGTGCTAGCCTATTTCCAGGGCATTTGAAGTTCAACCATACGGACTTTGTAGAGAGTATATCACGTAACTTGTTATATCCAATCAGTTACCAGAAACCAATTATTTAATTTTGGAGCCGTGTTTTGTACTGAATAATAAAGTTTTTCATATCTACTGATTTTAGTCGGATTTATTTGTAAGCGTTTCTTACTTGTTGTGTCTGGTTTGATTTGCTTTGGTTTGTTTTACAGCATATCAACCTCAATGGGTTATTTAATTCTGACAAAATTTTTATTGCTGGTAATATATATATATATATATATATATATATATATATTTTTTTTTTTCAAAAATGTATTTCTTGTAATATCTATTTTTTTAAAAATGTATTGCTGGTATTATTTTTTTTTCCAAAAAAGTATTGCTGCTAATAACTTTTTTACAAAGTATTTCTGGTATTAAACCCTATTTTTACACTTTCATAGTGCTTTGACCCCAGTTTGAGGGTTTACTATTTTCCCATAGCTAGGACCCCAACAGGTGCCACCACCCTGGGTCAGGGTGGACCTGGGAACAACAGCTATTAAGAGGTGCTTCCATGCTTTTCAAAACCTCCTGATCAGAGGCCTTGCTGCTGGACATAGTTTATCATCTTACCCAGGATGTGGATCTAGTTTATCATTATACCCAGGATGGATTTGTTGTGTGCTTCACTTATTCACCATAAAATATAGGAATTTATATCCTATATTATGAATTTTTTAAACTATTATCATTCTTTCTCTGCAGTACCTTCTTCAGAGTGTCAACACCATTCCTAATGGCCATTCTTATTTTTGTCAGATGAAAAGAGTTGCCTGGTCATAAATTGCTGGAATATTTGTCATGTGTGTGTTTCATAAAAATATAAAATTTTAAAGTTTTCTTATATTGATTTAGTGTGTGGTGTCACTATGAGTCGCCCAGAGAGAAAATTAGCAATAAATTCTCATTTTTATTCTTGATGTATTGGGTTGAAAAAGAAGTCCATGGCATTTCTTTAAGCGAACTTTAATGACAATATTTAAATATTTGTATATACAGGGTGTCCAGTAAAAAAGCGGCAAATTTATTCTTTAAGAAAATACACCAGCACTAACTGGTCTATCTTGGTGGCCATCTAAAAGCCCAGATCTGACTGTTATGGATTACTGTATTTGAAGTATAGTCCTCACTTTGTGACATTGTCGATATTGATTCCTTGAAGTGGAACATAACTGAAGCTTGGAATTAAATTCCTCTTGACACTATCCGCAACGCTACTGCCTCCTCCTGGTTACCACATTTACAACTGAACATTTTGGCCAACATTTCAGGCATCTACGATGACTGTTCAGTCATGATAGCTAAATAAATCTCTTTCTGAATTTACCACATTTTTTCTGGCCACCCTGTAGATTTGTTCAACCTCATATGTGCTATTTTGTTCCATCCCCTTTTTCCATCTTTGAGGCATCCCTTTGATTTCATCCTCATAGAATTTGGCATCATTCTGGGTGAGGAACTGGTCTAAGTGGTTTTTACAGACTTCCAGTCGATTGAAGCTCTTGTGATTAAGAAAATTTAAATAATTATTGATTACCATGAAATTAATTTATTTTATATAGACAAACGAAAAACATAAAGGAATGAAAAAGAAAATGTTTGGGTTCGATTATCTCACCAAAAATTCGCCTATCTCTATGTATTGGACTCTTCTGGAGAGTGAGGTACAAAAGTGTTACACACAACAATTGCTTGTGGTTACACATTTATATATGTGGATTCTTCTTGATTCTTTTTCTTTTTGCTCCCTTCATTTCTTCTTCATTTCTTCTTTTTTATCTTCTTACATTCCTATATTCTTCTTTTGTTTTTTTCCCTCTTTTCTTTCTATTTTTTTCTTCTCTTCCTTTCTCCCATGCAAATCAAATCAACTTGTCATCACAGCAAAAAAGATTGAAACTTTTGCTTAACATCTTTGAGCAGCAACAAAAAATTGAAAAGAACTCAGTTTGACGTTCACTAATTCAATGACTGGGGCCAGAATCTTTTCTCTTTCATGACATGGCGATCTCGCTTAAAAACTGACAGTTCCCAAAGTAGAGAGTACAAATCTGCAAAATAAATGCCTTCCAAAGAATCCACATGGGAAGATGGAATGCCACAGACATCCTACAAAACATATCAAAGCCTTGGTTGTTTTTCTGTTTTTTGTTTTGGTTTTTTTAACTCTTCAGTTCCAGCAGAGAGAGCTTCAGATTCTTTGATTTCCCTGGTCACTAGCGAATCACGAATGATAACCAGGTTACAAGTTAGAAGTCAATCTTTTGAAAAGGCTTATCAGGAATAAGGGAGCCATTGCTCTTCAACCAAAGAAACTTGTTGACTTAATTTCATGGTGATATAGAATAAATTGCATTTATTTCCATGCAGTAGTTATTATTCATAGTAAGTGTGCACACACATGCCTATGCACAAGAGAGAGAGAGAGTGAGAGAGAGACAGAGAAAAACAGGAAAAGATCTATACTGCTTAGTCTAACTGCTTATATAGCTTTTTTATTTTAAAAATAAAGAGGCACAAATTATTCTTGAAATAATTTAATAGAATAGTCTGGTACTTATTCGTTTATCCGTATCTCAATTATCCGGATGGGAAATGAACAGTGATCATTTCTTGACCGACAAAACTATAATAAATATTTCTAGCAAAAATGATAATTATAAAATTGTATGTGAAAAAAAATAATTGAAATATTATAGTTGTGTAAAAATTAATATGAATTGAATTAAGACTTAATACTGAAAAAAACTAATTAAGAAAATTAAATGTTGCTAACACTGCCTCTTTAAAAAAAAATAATGCCACACTGAAGCCAAACGGCTAGTATATATGTATGTGTATGTGTGTGTATAAAGGCAAAAGACAATAGGAAAACTGTATTATTAGCCAACATGTTTTGTCCAATGTGGACTTTTTCAAGGCAAAAACGAAATGAATTTAGTAAAACAAAGTAACTATTAACAACAAAACAAAACACGGTAAGCACATTGTGGCCGTGTTCATTGTTCATATTATTGAGTGCTGACGTTTTCTTTTTTTTCTTTTATATATATGTGAATAAAAAGACGAAAGGAAAAACTATTCTTAGCCAACATGTTTCGTTATGAAGCCAAATGTAAGGATTTGTTTTGTTGAATGTGTTTATATAATGATGTCACTTGTGTATCAAATCTTTTAGATTTGTCTCTGTGTAAAAAGTCTGTTGGTGCTGAGGAAAGAAATGGACCACGCGATGACTTGGGACGTTAAAAGGTTTTACTGAAGAAGAACAAGAACAAGAAGAATCTTCCAAATTCTCATAATATAAATGACTTTCATAGACTTGCGAGAGTTTATCTCAAATTTGAGTACGCCTATTCCAAAAATATAAACATTCATCAAAAGGACCCAGAAAAGCATCTCCGTCAAGTTAAGTCAACCTTTTCTCACCCCCACTTTGAACTTCAAGTTTCATTTTTCGGTATCGAACTTTCTGCATTTGAAACTGCGAAATTTGATTTGTTAACTTTTCGAAGTAAATTTCTTTTGTTGCCAAGTAATTAATTTAAACCTTTTAAAACAGCTCAGTGATTTTACCTTTCATTACGAGTCTCTTTTTGCTATATTACTTGATCATACGCTTTGAAATTGAAATCGCTTCGGATTCGAATGATAGAACAATACAAAAACGAACAAATACATCTACTTCAATCCAGCTTCGGGAGTTAGCGTCAAAAGAACGTGTTGCCAGCCAGAAACAGACAAAAATTAACGCGTTTTTTGTCAAAGATAAACTGGAATAAACCTTGAACAAAGCGTTTGAAAATATTATTTGATGATGTAAATTGCTTTCAGGAAATGGTTATTTTCTTCATTCTTTTTTGATAGTTTGGTTATTCAGTTATCCAGAGTTTTGAATTAGCAAATTTATTCAGGCTTTAATGTGAGGTGATCTTGAGCGTATCAAAATTCTTGGCAGGATTCGTTATTGGCAGCCACAAACTTAATAGCATTAGATATGTAGATGAAACAGTGTTGAGGGCAAACGCAGAAAAGAAAATACAGTAAATCCTATAGAAGGTATTAAATGAAAGTAAAAAGAAAAGACTAAACATCATCATACTTATTATAAAACCCAGGTGTGTGTGTGTGTGTGTGTGTGTGTGTGTGTGTCTGTACATTTATATATCGGATCGGATTTCCTACATTTTTCAACCGATTTCAACAAAACTTCACAGGACTACCTAAAATTACCTTGCGGTGGTTCTGACGGTGCCAAAATTTGGAAAAAACACAATTGTTTTTGCACAAAATCAATTTGAAAACACGATTAAGAGGCATCGCGAGAATGAAGGGGGACAACTCATATCGAGTTATACTTATTATAAAACCCAGGTTGTTTGTTTGTGTGTGTGTGTGTGTGTGTGTGTGTGTGTGTGTGTGTGTGTGTGTGTGTGTGTTCGTTTATATATGGGATCGGATTTCCTGCATTTTTCAACCGATTTCAACAAAACACTTTTTTTGGCAGGTAGTGTTTCTTATTGTCTTGCACACTTTTTTCTTTATTTTTACATTTAGAATGCTTTAAAAATTCCATTTACAAGACAATTGTTTATAATAAAATTCTATTCACCAATCGATAGACTCATAACGATTGTAAACAATGTTTTTGTTTGAGTTTGTGTTTGACCAATTCGTAAAATAAAAAAAAAAAAAAAAAAAAAAAAACTAATTAAGACATACGTGTCCGTCAACCTTAAACAATAATCTTTGCCAATTTTATTTTTCAGTCTTTATGATGGTCGATACTTGATCTATCTCTTACTGTTACATCCCCGGGCAACGCCGGGCTCTACTGCTAGTCAATTATAAGAAGCGAGAATGTATGGCAGTCAGCAAAAAGAAGAGCTCAACATCCGGATTACAAATTGGAGATATCAAAATCAAGCAAGTACACAAATTTAAATATCTAGAAGATATTTTAACAGGTGAGGAAAAATGCGATAAGAAAATCTGAAGGCGTATTGGGATAGCCAAAGATGGCCTCCCAAAAGCTAAGCAAAGTATAAAAAAACAGGAAATTCTCGTTAGAAACAAAAAAAGTGTACTTAACTGTTATGTAATATCAATCTTCCTATATAGCAGTGAATGCTGAACAATTTCATCACATATGAAGAAGAGACAATAGTTTGAATAATGTAAATAGTGTACATAATGCCTCATCTCACAAATATAGACAGATAATGAAGAAGAGACTTGAGGTAATAGAAACGTGGTTCTATAGAGGATGCTGAGAATACCATAGACTGAACATGTGAGCAATGACGAAATTTTGGCGAAAATGGAAACAAAAAGGACAG
>CAHIKZ030001802.1:1365000-1432500 GCA_903632075.3 Acanthosepion pharaonis
GACGTAGATGTCAGGCTTCATCACCCTGCATCATTGACGTAGATGTAGATGTCAGCCTTCATCACCCTGCATCATTGACGTATATGTCAGCCTTCATCACCATGCATCATTGACGTATATGTCAGCCTTCTTCGCCCTGCATCGTTGCCAGTTTTCAACATCGTTGTAGGAGTAATCATTCTGCCATCATTCTGGACCATGGGCGTAGATGTCAGCCATTTTCTTCCTACAACACCGGCTTAAAAGTCAGCCTTCATCAATCGCCATGAAACACAATTTGTCTTTTATTTTCCGTCTCCAGCTACCCGAAAAATCTTGAGGTAGTCCAGAACTTCGCCTACCAACGCAGATACCAGACTGAAGTGAGAATTAGACCACAGAAGACTCCAGGCTAACTAAGCCTTCTGTACTCAACATAAATTTATCGGATGGAAAAACGCTATACGAAATACTAAATTCTACAAAGCCAGTCTACTTCACACCTCTCTATGCCGAATACCGTCCATACTTTTTTTTTGCAATAAGTTTCACCCTGTACAAGGCCCGGGGACCACTCGAAATATAGGGTTATGTTAGGAGCAGTTTGTACGGATAGGAGAGGGAGGTAACAGTTAATCCTAGACTTGAACAGTTTAAGATTGTAGTGAAAGTGCATTGAAATGATTTCATCACTGAGGTTTAGACTAAACTGGAAACACAATTGTTGAAATAATGCTTCAAAAGAATTACGGTCCTACTAGCCACATTGATAAGATAGAGAACTACAATCTTCGAAATCCTCTCCTATTCTGAAATAGAGCCTCATTGAATAGATAAAAAAATGACTCTTATCTCTTGAGTCTTCAGTCATCATCAGTGAGAAATAGAGACAGCCGATAAGGCGACATGAAGGTAGATATATCAGATAACGTCCATTGCTGAATTAATCTGTAAGCCCGGATATGCCACTGTCTACCAAGCCTTTTAGTAAAACCGATATAGAATATTATGCTACTGCTGTATAGGAGTCATCTAACCACCTGTATAAGTGTCACCTTACTAACCAACTTTATAGAAGTTACCTAACTAACCACCTGTATAGGAGTCACCTACCTGCATAGGTGTCACCTAACTAACAACCAATATAGGAGTCACTAACCACCTGACAATCTGAAACAAACTTGCAAAATCTGTCCTAATCTTCTTTTGGGAACCAAGTTTTTTTTTTTTTTAGGTGTGTTCGGAATGTATTCATCTATTTTTGTTATGTTGAGAATCAGTTGCACGGCCTTGGTGTAATTTAACAAGCTCTTACCGTCCATACATGAAAAGGCAGTTATTCGGTCTTTGGTGAGACGCAGCTGAGTGAGTTTTCGTATTGTTTAACTGCCTCATTAGAATCGAATGCGTATCAAATCTGGCTTGAAATGTGAACATTTGTCTGCAAAAATAATTCGAATGATTAAGAAAGCTTTTGGTTTGACTCCCTTAGTGA
Source organism: Acanthosepion pharaonis (assembly GCA_903632075.3). Classification (NCBI taxonomy): domain Eukaryota; kingdom Metazoa; phylum Mollusca; class Cephalopoda; order Sepiida; family Sepiidae; genus Acanthosepion; species Acanthosepion pharaonis. The sequence goes on from CAHIKZ030001802.1 coordinate 1,366,475, forward strand.
AACTCAGATGAAATTTTTTTATATTAACTCATCAAATTTGGTTAGAAATCCACTGAATGTTATCCAAAATCTGGAAAGAGTTCGACAAGTAGACCATCAGAAAAGGCTGAACGCGAGTGATTTTCAAAGGCAATAGCAATTGACAGTGCGAGAAATTGAAGATCTACGATTCAACATATTGTCCGGAAATTATCCAAACATTTCTCATATCTCGACTGTTCATTCTTCATTTTTTGGGCAATTGTTTTTTGTTTTCTTTCTTTTTTGTCAAATATCATATTACCAAAGCATGTCAGTCTCACATCCCGCTACAGTCGAAATTTGGTTGCCTGCAACTTGTCTTCTGACAAAATTAGAACCAACATTGAAAGGAAGGAGATTTCAGCATGTCAGATTAGAGGCGGGCATGTTAATGCTCTCGATACGTTTGTAAGTAAAATGAGAATGTTAAAAGTTAGGTCGGTTTTCATATATGTCCTGCTAAATGTTCTTTTCTCAAATAACTGCTCTTTCTTTCTTTCTGTTTCTCTTTCTCTCCATCATCTACTCCCCATACATGCATAAGATTATCGCACAAAATTCATAATTAAATCAATTGGTTAAGTTGTCAGATCCTCATACGTCGAAACAGAAGGAGAGTCCATTATATATATATATATATATATATATATATATATAATAATGAGAAGCCACGTATACTTTCTTAATATGTATATATAGATAAATTTTAATTTATTTGTAACAAACAGTTATTTCTGATGAAAAATTGAGGACAATTTGAAATATCAAATATATATATAAATAAATAAATACTTTCATAAAATAAAACATTATAATTTTCAATTTGAAACTTATTATATATATATATATATATATATATATATATATATATATATAAGCAAATATATGGATATAGATCCGACAGTATAGAAAAATGAACTAAAATTTATATGTACGCTTGTCGAGCATTAATCTCGCTAGAAAGGGGAAATATTACGCACGGTGAATACTAGACCTGGCTTCTTTAATATTTCCCCTTTTCTAGCGAGATTAATGCTCGACAAGCGTACATATAAATTTTAGTTCAAAATAGAATTCTTTTCATTTTTTCATTCAAAATACTCAAAAATTTTAGGAATACGTTTTTCACAGCGTCACCCACGTGACGACAACGTGAACATGTTTTAAACGGAGCGCTGATCTTATAAAACTTTCAGTTATTTGTTTGGATAGTCTTGTTCTTATGTACATCGTCTTTGTCATGTTGTATTGATAATGTTATATTTATGAATATGTCCTGAAGATGGTTTATTAGACCGAAACGTCTGACGTTGACATATTAACATTAAAACAGCATAATTGTATATAAGGATTTTTGTTTTGTTTTTTTCCGTATATATTTTTCTTCATATATATATATATATATATATATAGGGTGGGTCAAAATACTTTTACAAAATTTGGGATCGGGTTCCTCACACCAAAACAAGGACAAAAGTCCACATAAACATGTCTGAAAATCCTTCGTTTTTGACTTATTAAGTTTAAAGTTTACGGTAGACGCTGTTAGATGTACAATCCAAGACACAATACAAAAGTACTTATTATCATAGTTTGTGGTGCCTTCGTTGCTGTTTATCATCACGTTGTTGTCTCAGCAACGCGACGATAAACCGCAACAAAGTTTGGATGACTCGAGTGCCTTTGGTCTGGAAACGCAATCTGATACAGCCGTGCAGCCTCGCGTCCATAATCATTCGTGTGGAATGTATGTAAAAATCATACCTTTCTGCTCACAGTATGAATATCCTAAACGGAACATCACTACTACACACGTTAAATGTTGAAGACAAAGTAACCACAAATGTACACGAATAACAAATGTAACCGAATCTACATGCAACACAGCGCCATCTATTGTAAACTTTCTTTAAACTTAAATAAAAAGCGAAGGATTTGTTCGCATAAGTTTTTATGGACTTTTGTCCATGTTTGGTGTATTAACCAACCAACAAAGATTGTAAAAAATAATTTTGATACACCCTGGAGAATAATTGTATAATATATATATATATATATATATATATATATATATATATATATATATATACAATAGGAATTAAGATTACATTAGGTTAATCATCATTTTCATCTTGCAAATTGAAATAAAATTTACATGAATTTTTCGAACCAGTCAATGGATGATAAATTATTGAAATAAAACTAATCTTTAATCAATATAGTATTATTTTTGTTGATAGATTTATGAAGTGTTTCTGAACTATCTTCTGCTGCTACTGAGTATAATATAATAATAATAAGTCATTTATTCTCTCTTTTTTCCCCTTATTTTTTCTTCCTTTCTCCTCTGACCACCCCTCATATCCAGTTCTACACTACTTCCTTGTTTTTAGTTGCTATCTTTTTCTTTGTTCTTTTTCCATTTTTCTTTCCTTCTTTCCTTCTTGTGTTTGGCCAGTTTTATTTCAATAATTTATCATCCGTTGACTGGTTTAAAAGATCCTTGTAAATTTATCCACTCCTGTTCAAAAGACCGGAAAGGAGTGTGTGTGTGTGTGTGTGTGTGTGTGTGTGTGTGTGTGTGTGTGTGTGTGCGCGCGCGCTCGCGTTCGTGTACTCCTTAAATAATACAAGCACATTTATGTAACTGACACACAACACAACCATAAAATATGTATTTTTTAGGAAATCAATTCGCTCACAAGCAAGGTTATAATGCCACTAAGACACAAGGGGAGTGATAGAGAATGGGAATACTTTAAAAAGAACCAAAACCTATTGCTAAAGAGGAAATAAGGGATAAACCTCTACTCCTAAAAAAAAAAAAATAAAATAAAATTGGCTGAGCATGAAAGTCCAAGTCGTGCTACTAGTGAGGAAAAATATTTGTATATTTATTAATATACAGTTTATAACTGTATTATTACATTGAGCAATATTTTATTAAAAACTTGCACTCAATTTACAATATATATATATATATGTGTGTGTATTAAATGCGAATGACAGTGTGTCACTTTTTTCAACTTTGCTCCTAGAGGCCGTAACCCAACATATCAATCCATTTTGGAATTAGACCGACTCCGTGAGCAAATTAAAAACATTCTGGGCCAGATCCGGACCCGCAACCCTGAAGTCTTGGATTCCCAAGTTTTCGTTACTGCGATTGTTTTCGGATTCCGCCATCCTGGCTTCTACTGATAAAAAACAATTAAAGGGACACAACTCCCTAACTTTCAATAGCTCATATTCAAATGAAAAAATTACTGTTCTCAAATTACCGTTTCAAAATAAAATTGTCTGTGTTTTCAACATTTCGAGCCGGATCCAACCCCGCAGTTTTGAAATTTTGTATTCCCAAGTTTTCATTACAGCGATTGTTTTTGGTGATTTTTGCGACGAATTTTTTTTTGTACGATAACAATTTTTATAACTTGAAAATAAATTTGGGAATAATCGAAATTAATTGCGAAATCCAGCAAAAGTCACTCATAAAATAAAAATAATTGTCTGTATGGAAAATAACGACTTAGGTACATCAAATGTTTTTCAAATTAAGTGGCGGCATAAGAAAAAGTAAAGCTTAAATAATAATGCAATACTTAAATGCAGCGATCAATTTTGAGTTCTTCAGTAGTTTATCTATCGCATCTACTCCGCCTTACCTATTGCGATGAAGCCCAACCATGAGCCCTATCGGGCGGCATTTAAGCTAGTACACACACACACACACACACACATATATATATATATATATATATATATATATATATATATATATATATATATATTTAAAGATATTTTTGTAGGTACAGAATTTAATGATCGAAATAAAAGTGTAAAATTTAATATTACAAGACATATTAAAACAATATTAAATAATAAAAAAAAACACAACAACAAGGGGGGGGGGAAGCAACCGGTTTCGCTCCAGCTCGTCAGGCTTCCACGGGAGATTCAAAATTAAAACAGAAATGTACAATAAGAATAGGTGGAAAAAATATATACATATATATATATATATATATATATATATATATACATATATATATTTGTATATATGCAAGAAGGAACTAGAGGCAGATGACAGCGAGTCCCAGCAAACACTCACGTTGTTTACATTTCTGTTTTAATTGTTGTTGAGTTTTTTTTTTATTATTTAATATTGTTTTAATATGTCTTGTAATATTAAATTTTACACTTTTATTTCGTTCATATATATATATATATATATATATATATATATGAAGTGGGGTGAAACTAAAGAATACGTAATGACATCAAATGATGGTCATCCCAAAAAAGACAAAATTTATTAAGAGGTACAAAGAACAGGATATTGTGAAGGTCCATGACCTAAATGTTCTGAAGAAATATGGCGCATAGAAGAAGAAAAGGTACAGATGAAAACAACGCTTAACCTACCTATCGAGTTTGAATAAATGGATGTCGGAGAAAAGGTCTAAATGGAATAAGAAAATGACAAACTGTATTAACAGCTATAAAGGACAGGAAATCGTGGAGAACCATGATCGTCAACGTCCTGGTGGGACACGGCACACAGAAGAAAAGGCGGGACAGAGGAAAACGACGATTAACCAACCTAGCGAGCTTGAGTAAATGGATTGTTGATCAAGGTTTAGAAGAGGCAAAAAGATAAAATTTATTAAGAACTACAAAGGCTAGGAAATTGTGGAGAACCATGATCGTCAACGTCCTGGTGGGACACGGCACATAGAAGAAGAGGCGGGACAAAGGAAAACAGAGGAGACAAAAGGACAAAATTTATTAAGAACTATAAAGGCTAGGAAATTGTGGCGGTCAAGGATCGCCAATGTCCTGGATGGACACGGTACATGAAAAAAGAACAAGAACCAGTTATAACACTACCCAAATTGTTAAATTTCTGTACCTGTTTTATTCTGTTATCTTCAATACACTGTTCACATCTTGGATTGTCTTTTGCTGACAAGCAAGCATTCTATCTTTTTACAGTTAATTGTTGGTTGTCTTTTTTTGATTTCCTTTTACTACTTTTTCGAAGAGTTCTTAATATATTTAATATTTCTTGATATATTTAATATAGTTCTTAATAGATTTTATATTTAATATAAAAGCAAAATGAGCACTTCTTTCTTTAATGAGACTTTTGCATATGCTTTGAGTTCGCGAAATTTTTAATATCTGGAGTTAAATTAGTTATTGACAGAAGCAAAGTTTTTAATCAATTTCACAGTTGAAAATGCTTGTTCGCGTCTTTGCTTCGTTTCGAAAAGGCAGATATAATTATGAACAAATTTTCTTAGTTTTGGAAAATGTTCAAAGTGAAATGATCACCAGAAACTAATAATATCAGAAGCATTTGGGACTGATGGAAACTCATCAAATTTCATTTTTTCATAATGTACTGTGAGGTCTCTAGTTTTCTTCTATGTAACGTGTACCTTCAGGACGTGAGCGATCATGATTCTCCACTACTTCCAGTGCTTTGTAGATCTTAGCAGTGATTGTCTTTCCGCTATCTCTCCTAATTCCTCTTTTGCCAGCTACTTACAGATGTTCGTTAAGTAGTTTATTTGATGCTTTTCTCTATCCCTCTTGCCTGTAACATATCCTGTGAGTTTTAAATTTTCCAAGCACTCTTTCCTCATTATGTACCCTAGAAATTTCAGCTGTCTCTTTCTGATTCTAAGTATGTGACCTTTTCATTTTCCATAAAGCTTCGTCGTTGCTCACATGTTCAGTCCATAGTATTCTCAGCATACTTCTGTAGAACCTCATTTCTATTGCCACAAGTCTCTTCTTCTTCTGTGATGAAATTGTCCAGTATTTACTGCCATATAGGAGGAGTCGTATCACATAAGAGTTCAGTACACTTTTCTTTGTTTCTAACGAACTTTTCTGTTTCTTAATTGTTTGTTTAACTTTTGAACGACATCTTTCTCTACTCCAATGCACCTTCGAATTTCGGTGTCGTCTTTTCCATCCCCTGTTAAAACACTTCCTAGATATTTAAAATTGTGTATTTGCTTGATTTTGGCGTCTCCAATTCGTAATTCGCATCGTTCCTGCGGTTTACTTTCTCAGAATCGCCTCGCTGTAAACGTTGAATAAGTTTGATGAGAAGACACACCCGATCATTTACGCCCCTTTCTGCTTTTGTGTATTTGATGAATTTATTTTCTAACTGTATTGCTTCCAGTATAAGTTCTGGAGCCTCGTACGTTAACCAAATCGTTCGTTACGTGAGTAATTGAAATTCATATAGAATTAATATAATTCAAGCTATGGCATCCCCTATGAGACAGTAGCTGCCATAATGATGCTACGTATAGAGAACTTCACTTGATGAACATGATCATCTAGGTTTTACTTTATCACTAAGACTCTCAAGTCGATATCCTGCAAAAAAAGTTGACCGATATTTACTATGCAGATGACATAGCTGTCACTGCAGACGCCATTACTAATGCCACAACCCTCTTACATCATCTAGAAAAGGCTGACAATGATTTTCGACTCTATGTTAATGACTCTAAAACTGAATTCATAAGCTTCAAGCAGCAAGGTTCAATACAAACTGTCTCAGGTAAAACAATAAAAATTGTTGAATCTTTTACACACCTAGGAAGAGAAATAAATTCTACTGAAAAGGATGTGAAAATCAGCATAGCTAAAGCCTGGGCCACCTTGAATATAATGGACGTAATCTGGAAATCGGATTTACCAGACAACCTCAAACGGAGCTTCTTTCGCGCCACTGTAGAGTAGTCTTAATGTATGGTTCCACCGCTTGGACCTTAACTAAAACCCTTGAGTGTAAGATTTATGGAACCGATATTTGAATGCTGAGAGCGATACTTAAGATCTCTTGGAGACAGCATCCAATTAGATCTATGGACTTATCCTTGATATTTCTGCAATCTTGCGTGAACACAGAATGCGCTTTGCAGGATACTGCTGGCGAACAAAACCAGAATTTGTGACTTATCTACTGCTCTAGACACCTAGCCATGGCGCAAGATGGTTGGTCGCCCAGCATTAACCAAATATGTTATGACACAGGATGTCACCCTAATGACCTTCCGATGCAGGACCGTCATGGTTGGCTTGATAGACTCATAAATATCCGAGCTAGCTCGACTGAATAAAATAAAAATATTACATTGGCCAGAAAGTTCTAACTCACTTAGGAAGCGGAAATAAAGCAAAAATCTTGATCTCTCTCCGCTAGAATTTCAAAGGAGTACTGAATTTCGATCTTGTTCCACACGGTCGCGCCATCAACGCTAGACTGTATTACAAACTGCTAGACCATGTGTACGACAAACAAAAGGAGTATCCTGCCTTTGGTCAATCGAGGTCGGGCTTTGTTTCAGCTAGACAATGCCAGGCCACACACTGTCAGGTTGACTAAGGAGAAGTTTAAACAGATTGACGGTGTTTAGATGTTTAGATTCTTCACGTCCACCATTTAGTTCCGATGCTGCTCAGAATGACTATTGTCTATTCCGCTCAATAGCACACTTCCTCCGCGATCAACGGTTCAACAGTTTTGATGAAGTGAAGGAAACTTGTTTACAGTTTGTTTGTTTTTTTTTATTCAAGGCCAGCAGATTGGTATCTGGGACAGATTCGGATGCTGGTTGATTTGCGGTGGAAGATCGTCGAAAATAGTGAACTTTATTTTGAGGAATAAATGTTGGTGTTTCTTCATAAAATTTTGCTGTTTTCTTTCCACTTACTAAGTTAGTCAGGACTTCCTGGCCAACCAAATAAGCTACACCCAAATTCCACACGAAAGAATATAAAAATATAAAATACACTTTAATTAAATAGCAAATACATACAAATATACACGCGTGTGTGTGTGTGTGTGTGTAAAGAACAAAGAAAGGAATACGGAAATAAATTGTAGCAAGAAGATCTGGCACTGTGGTATCACTTCCACTGAGAATATCAACTGAAAGGTCACCAAACAACTGATTGATCATTGCATAAATTATCGATTTACTTTATTCACCAACATTTCTTCTTTCTTTTTTTTCATCTACATCAAAAATAAATTTCTTTTCCATAAAACTACTACATGATTTATTAAGTTTGGTTATGTGGCAATATTTTGAAAAGCACAGATTTTAGAAGCTAGCAAAGATTCAATAAAGAACTGAAAAGAAAAAAAAAAGCTTTTGTTTTTCAATGAAAAAAAGTTGGAAAACGCTAGAAAATCCGCAAAAATGGTTTATTTAAAATCACACAGAAAATGAGAAAACGAAATGAAGAATTTGAAATTATGGGAAATATGTACAAAAGCAAGCCAGATGTTGTTTTGACTAACAGTTGAGTGGGTCAGACCAGAATGCCAAGTAAATCTATGAGAAATAAGTTTGAATCAAAAAGAATAGTGGTAGCAATAACAAGACCGAAGATATATATATATATATATATATATATATATATATATATATATATATATATATATATATATGTAAGCAAAATATATGGATACGTAGTGAACAATTGGTTCTTATATCTTCAACAAGCTTGAAAAGTCCTTCCCGTTACAATGCAAATCCAAAAATGATTTAAAAACGATGCAACAGCTCTAAAACAGTTCGATAAAAATTCCATTCCTTACTTGATCAATAGATTCTATTATTCTCGTCCAAGCTTGAAATCATTCAGGTTTGTATTTTCAGTAGACAGTATGTAAGCAAATATATGGATACGTAGTGAACAATTGGTTCTTATATCTTCAACAAGCTTGAAAGTCCTTCCCGTTACAATGCAAGCTTGTAACGGGAAGGACTTTCAAGCTTGTTGAAGATATAAGAACCAATTGTTCTATATATATATATATATATATATATATATATATATATATATATATATATATATATATAAAGTATTTCACTACAAGCAAGGCGGAAGTACCACTGGTTCGCAAGGGTTACATACAGTGAAGGGGAGAGAAAAACTATGTATAGGAGTAATGAGGAAAGGATAAAAAATGAACGGAGTTCAAGACATCAGAAGATGGCGATTGACGTTGCATTTAAATTTTTGAAGATTGTACTTATCAGGGAAGCAAGTAAACGGAAAGGAATTCCTCAGACGGGAAGGGCGAGAAAAGCAGCTGTTGGAGTAGAAGGGGCGGTTACATTTAACTATTTCAGCGGTATGCCAGTCTAGTAACACGCTTAAATTTATGTAGTCGTCGCACCAAGGGAAAAAGCTCAACCAAACAGTCGCTATGGAAATATTTGTAGAGAAGACAGAGGAAATCCACATCACGTCTTTGATAAAGTGACTGGAATTGAGATGTCAAGTCAGGATTGATTACATTGCAGATCCTCAAGAACCTCAAGATGAACCTCTGGGGCACCAGATCAGATATGGCAACAGTACTCAATGTATGGATGAATGGTAGATTTGTAGATATGTAAGATGGAATCTGACGAGAAAAAAAAACTTCTGGCACGACGCAGTGAGCCAGATTTCCCCCCAGCAGATGCAGCTATTGATTCAATGTAGTTGTTCTACTTCAAGTCATTGGAAAGCGTAAGGCCAAGAAGATGCAGAGAAACACTCTCATCAACCATGCTAATGAAGGACAGGGAATTATCTCTGTGGTGGCTAAATGAGACCAGTTTCGTTTTAGAGGCATTAAAATTTACAAGCTATTTCCTTCCCCACTAAATGAATGCCCTTTTCGAATTCCAGCGGCCAGGTTGACTTTGTCGGCGCTGTCGAGTTTATTATTGAGACAGGAGTAAACAGAAACAGTGTAGGACCCAGGGTAGGGACTTGTGGGATCCCCGCACTTATAAGGAAGGCTCGTTCAGAACGACCTTCATTTCACGACATATATATATATATATATGTGTGTGTGGTTGTGTGTGTGTGTGTATGTGTGTGTGTGTTTCATTGAATAATATAGACATATTGTGTCTACTTATTTTTCTAACGATCTTTTCAAATAAGACACAATATGTCGATATTATTCAATGAAACATTTTAATGACGACATGCCGCCTATATATATATATATATATATATATATATATATATATATATATATATGTGTGTGTGTGTGTGTGTGTGTGTGTGTGTGTGTGTGTAATTATGCCCGTCTCGGAAAACCTTAGAATTTTGATTTGCCAATAATCAAATCAAACTCGAAGGAAAAAAAGATTTTAAAAAAAAAAGAGCCAGGAACATGAAAGTCTGTCGAAAAAATCACCCAGATACAGGTTCAAAGCCCAAAGAAAAAACCCCAACATGATTAAACAACTAACTAAAAAGAGCTCAATACAACCGTAGAGCAGACCTAGTCAAACCTAGTTTGACTATATATATATATCTTGCCCCCACTGCGCCGTAGAATAGAATAACCAATGCTCACGAGTTAGAAATCCCTGATTTAGAAACAGTGAATTTGACTGCATCATAGTAATGCCAGTGGGATTGGCAACAGCCTATACCGGAATTAATGTCTTAGAATTTTAGGAGTTGATTCATACAACAACATAGTTTTAGTTGGATTACACCCACTTGGTCTACTAAGACGCCGTTAGTTGGCACTGTTTAAGTACTATAAAAGGATGAGCATATCTTCTTTCAATCTTTCTTCCTTTCAACGCGCAGAGAGGCACATATTTCCTTACAGCTAAATTTAGCAACTTTTCTTCCTTTACGTCTGCATACATACTAACATATTTTCTCTCTTTTTGTTAATTCTTTATTAATATTATAAACATACAAGAAAATATCTCCTTATTGAAATTTATTCTTTCCACTCATTCCGCATTCATTCCATTTCCTTTTACTTCTGCAAATAATAGCAACTCGTTGTAACGGGAGAGAGCTATGGAAGAAAAATTTCTTTTATCATTTGTATTTCCCCCGTTATGGGCATTATCATATCCGTGATATAATAACACCGTACTTCACGGAATGACTGAAAGGAAACTGAATGACAAACATGCTTTGTTCTCATAGAGACTTTTATATTACTAAGACATACACAAAACTATATATCACATGTGTAAGGAGAAACAAAAAGGACGGATCTTAGATATAATATGGAGATACTATTGTACCTGGAGAAGCCATTTTTAGGATGTCAGATTAAAACGGACCGGACTCATCTACCATGTTCCAGGCGAGGACGTATTCTATGAACGGGAAACAGCGAGTCTTGGGTTTTCCCAAACTGATGACTGTGAACTGGAGTTTATTTCTGTATCTGTGAAAGATATATTTCGAAAGGGAAACGACACCATGGACTTGTAAGCTGTGGTGGAGGTGCATTTAGTCTCTGCCTGCGCAAGGGGGTGGGGTGGTTAGCTAAAGGAAACAAACTTACGATTTAGATGCTCTAAACGATTTGAATTTGACTGCCGCTCTGGTCACTGTATGGACTGATGTCACTAAGCGTCTATCAGGTGACCCACGGGGCTTATCCCCACCAAAGGAAAATAAGCACCTTCTGTATCCTTACACCGTCATTTACATATGAAAAGTTTGTTTCCCAATGCTTTTAGTCGAAGCAGAAGCAGTAGACGCAACAGTTTCAACACCACTATTAAAACACGCGTCTGTGTGTGTGTGTGTGTGTGTGTGTGTGTGTGTGTGTGTGTGTGTGTGTGTGTGTGTGTGTGTGTGAGAATGTGTATGTGAGTGAATGCTTGAGAGAGAGAGAGAGAGAGAGAGTTGTGTGTTTGTGTGTGTGTTTGTGTATGAGTGAGTGGGTGTGCGTGCGTGTATTTACACAGGATGGCCCTAAAATATATTTACACCTTAGAATGCGTATTACTGTGGCATAAATTTATTTGGCTCTTCCTCAGTAGCCAATCTTGTGTAGATCTCTGTGCAGAGATCTATAGCGACACCGAAAGTACACACCTCAACGAACAATTAACATTGATTAAAACTCGTCTCCTACGTGCAAATCCATTTACTGGGCATACGAAATTGCCAATTTAAGGAAAACTTTTTCTGACCAATCAGAAGCCTTTCAACGCACATCAAATGAATGCCCTATGTGATACACCTTCTGAATGATATATACAACATTACAGCAGAGAATTCCCAAGAGTTTTTTTTTTTTGTCTTTTTCGCATTCGACATGAAAAGTTCGGACATCTGGCATTATACCTTGGACTCATAGTCGTAAATCAAGAACAGACGCACAAAGTAAATTCATCTTCTTTAATAAGACATCAGCCTGTAAACATGTTCAATTCATGCAAACATCTGTGGAATTACCTCCACTTGGTTTGCCAAGACGCCGTCGATGACATTCAGGGAACTATAAAATCGGGGTACTTCCTGTTTCTTTCCCTTTTTCATTTCAGCCTGCGGTAGTAGCAACACCATCACGGAACTCATCAACGACTTGAAGATATCGTTCCCCGGGTGTCTGAATACTTTCACTTCATACACGCCCCCACGCACACGCGTGTACCATACACATACAGAAACATACGATTCGTAATAGCTAGGTTTTGATGTTTTTCCCTTCTTGTTAATTATTTATTAGTCATATATATATATATATATATATATATATATATATATATATATATATATATATCATAAATACGATCCAATTCATCAGACCTACAAATTCAAAAAGAAAACAGAAAAAAAAAACACCGGAAATAAAAATAGAATCTAGAGAGAGTGTAAGTATGAGAGTGTGGGACGAATGTTGGAGCTAAAGAGAGGGGTAACAGACGAGAGAAGGTGGGAGATTAAACCTTAACAGAGAGAAGTTTTAGTGAGTGGAAGGGGGAAATATGAATGTTGTCAGATGTCTAATACATTAAAGATACATTTCGTGGTGACATACACACACCATAGACGATCTAATGTTGAAGATCAGAATAAGAGGGAAGGCGAGGAAAGGAAAGAAGAGGTGGGGGAGAGAGATGGGGCAGGACAAACTAAAATAAAGGACATTTACTGAAAGGGCTGCTGTGTAATTAAAAAAATTTGACAAAATTGATATCGACTACAGGTCTCTAAATTCTATTTTTATTTCCGGAGTTGTTTTTTTCTGTTTTCTTTTTGAATTTGTAGGTCTGATGAATTGGATCGTATTTACGATTCCAATGGAATAAATTATGACCATGGAATATTAGTGTTTAAGCCTTTTTATTATATCCTTACTCTGTCCTGGACATTGAGTTCTACCTGGATTCTATTAAATATGTATATGTATATTTACCACTAATATTATTATCTATCTATCTATCTATCTATCTATATATATATATATATATATATATATATATATATATATATATATATATATATGAAAACACATGGAATTATTTATTAGCCCTATATACGAAGACATGAAAATATCGCCCTGTTGAAAGTTATTTCATTTCCTTTCACCTCTGCTAACAATGACGGCCCGTCATTTACTTATGAAAATTTTATTTGCCACTGCTTTTAGCTCGACTCGGAGCAGATCGGCAACAACTTGTTAACCCCGACGTGATACGACACGCAAGTATGCATTTAACGCAATACATCTCACACATAGATCTGACTATGATTCTCTCTGCATATACACATAATGATTGTCTCAGCGTTTACTAATACAATTTTCGGGACATTAGTGGGCCTAATATCTACTCGAATATGTGCAAATAAAATAAAATCTAACGGACACGCATATAGAGAATTTCATTATAGCCTTCTTTCTTACATATGTTAAATAAATGTACGTGGTTTGTAAATATGAATATTTTGTCATTGAATTATTGTTTGCCTGATTTTTTTTGTTCATACCTGTCCGACTAATATTTCTTCACATCTAATTAATGCATATCGAACGCCTTCCGTAGCAATATTAAATTTCCTATTAACGCTCGTGCCGACACGTCCAATTCTCTGCTTCTCAGGTCCCCGGGCTAGCGGAAGGTTGGGAGAAGGTCTTCAAGGACAAAGTCTTTCCATACATAGCTCATTCCATCGACGTATTGGAAGAGTTCTTCGTTAATAATTGCAGGAAATCGTCAGAACTTGCATCAGAACGGAGGGCCGCCTCTAAAATATGTGCACCTTGAACGGAAAAGAATTGCAAAGGACGCGACATTAAATTTTTTTTTTGTTTCAATCTTTGGATAAATGAAGAAATTTTTGTTTCATTCATTTCTCGGTTTAGGAAACTTGAATATATCTTTTTTAAAGTACTTTTTGGAAATTATATTTTTTAATCAACTTCGCCCCATGGAAGGCAGTAAAGACACTAAGACAAAAAGGGTTACTGAGTGTTGAAGAAATAAAAATAGAAAAATTACTAATGAGCGAGAGTAAAAAGAGTAATCAGGAGGACAGTAGGTAGCGATTGGCATTGTATTTAAATTTTGAAGATTAAAGTTGGCTGGAAAGCATGGGGCCAGAAAAGAGTTCCACAAGAGAAGTGACTGTTAGCAGAATTAGTAGAATTAATTAGTTAGTAGAATTTACGGTTACATCTTGCCAATTATATATATATATATATATATATATATATATATATATATATATATATATATATATATATATATATGGTTTTAAAAGTATGCTATACTTATGGGTAAAAGTATTCAAAATCAGAGACAGCGCGAACGTAAACATAAAAGTCGACACTGACATCAACACCAATCGGAGACAGTTTATTTTATGTTTCAATGCAGTCTTCAGGTCTGAAGACTACTCACACACACACACATACACACACATATATATATATATATATATATATATATATATATATATATATATATATATATATATATGGTTAAAAATTCGAAATCGAATCAAACTGCGACCGTTTTCAGTTCAAATTAGGTTGTTTTTTTTTAACGTCATCAAAGCCAGGCCGATCTTGTAACTTTTTGCTGGCGTCATGTTGGCGAGGTTTTATAACATCAATTTGAACCTGACATATACTTAGTTTTACAAAAAGTTCAAAATGCACATCCTTTCACTTACTTAATTGAAAGTCAAAACTCAGGAGGCTTTGGCCGATTCACTAGTTTTTTCATTATGTGCCGTGTCCTCTCAGGACGTAGGCGCTCATGGCTCTCCACAATTTCCTGGCTTCTGTAGCTCTTAATAAATTTTGTCTTTTTGTTATTTCCTCTAAACCCCGTTCTGCCATCTCTTTACTCAAGCTCACTAAGTAGGTTATGTGTTGCTTTCCTTTATCCCTCTTGCTTTCAACTGTGAGTATCAGATTTTCCAAGCCCTCTTTCCTCAAATTTGAGTTGGTGGACGTCACCCTATTGGATGGTGAAAAAAAAAATCAAAAGTGTATTTCTTTTTGAAATCTGAAAATTAAATCACAAATCGTCCATCTTTGACAAACTTATTTTCGGCTGTTATTTTCTGAACTGTGCTATTTTTAGAAAATTTTTAAAAGCTTCAGATCAATTTTTTTTAATTATTAGTTATTTTTTAATTATTAATATTTTAATTACTAATATTAGTTATTTTTTTTATTAACTGTCAGGCTTTCTTTTGATTATTTTAAACACTTCTCTTACAAGAAAGTGTAATAAACAAACCGGGACTGTTATAATATTTATTTATTCTTTATCTACAATTTTTTATTAATCATTATTTTAATTTGCATATTTCTATATAATTTTTCATATCCTCCCCTCAAGAGAAAGAGCGAAAAACAAAAGTAGTTTGTCGTATTAGTTTGCATTATTTTATTGAACAAGTTACAAAGTTTTAAAAAAAGAAAATGACATCTCCCTTTACACTTCATTATAACTCATAAAGGATAGCTGTCATGATTCACGAAAGGTTTGTCTTATCGAACAGTAAGATATATTATGCCGTTACACGTCATAATGCAAGCATAAAGGGAGGTAATAATGTTTGAGAAGAAAAACTTTAAAATTCTATATAAATTAAGATTTAGTAAAATAAACAAATTAAACAGATATGAATTTTAGCGGACACATTATTAAAACATATACTATTAATTAATTCAGACAAAATAAAAATACATTCTTATTGAAAATTATTGTAGGAATTTTTCCCGGTTGTGTGTGTGTGTGTGTGTGTGTGTGTGTGTGTGTGTGTGTGTGTGTGTGTGTGTGTGTGTGTGTGTGTGCTCGGTAGTTCGGTAGTGTATAGAGTGGAATGAACAAACCCAAGGCTCGGAATATCTTTAAGAACTTGTGGAATCTTCCACGTTTGCCAATCACTCCCGCGGCGAAATGCACACTTTCCCTGTGGTGATTATCATCACATACATCCAAATCATGCGACAAGAATTCATTGGTTAATCTCCTCAAAACTAGATCGCTGATTGGCCAATTCCGACCAATCAGATCGCCTGCACGCGATGAATGATATTTCCCACGTTTCCGCTTCGGAGCCGATCACGTGATACCCAGCCTTATATAAACAAAACACGTATAAGCGCTCTCTCTCTCTCTCTCTCTCTCTCTCCCTCTCTCTCTCTCTCTTGCGTCTCATTCTTGCTGCCAAAATGTAACCTTCAAGAGCGCCCGTCTTAACCATGCGGTCAGACGTTAAAGATCATTACAACACTCACGCAAGTACAAGCACCCATGGAGAGATCCCAAACTAATCCATGCAAGTCAAAACCTTGACCAACTACACTTTTACCGCACAAACTTTTCTGACTCAGCAAACCACAATCACGCTCTCTCAGGAACAATTTCTAGCAATTACTTACAATACTTAAAAAGTGATATTTACTAAATAAGTATTTGTAGGCAATCAATCAAACATCTAAACAACTAAAGGTACACAACTCCTACTAATTCTGAACAATAACTTAAACAAACTTACGCACACACACTATAGATTGAATTCGCACAAAGGACATTTTTGTACATAACCAACTACTTAGTTTAATTTTACGAACAAATCTTAATAACAGCTTCACACACGCTGAAACTTCGCAAAAATATTCTACACAATCTAATTCAACCATCCTCATTTATCCAAAAATATTCAACCCAATTGTATATAAATTAATGTTATTGTTGCAAATTATGTTTGTCTTTATTTGAATTTTCTTGCAAGATTTGTTTTTTAATGTTCCTTTTACCTCTGTTTGTCTTTGAATGTTTAAGAACACCGACATGAATCCTTCTGGTTTTACACATTAATTTGGAAAATCTTGCAAAAATAAAAATAATTGTCAGATGTTAATGAAACTTTCAGAAACTATTCACAGATGATCGAAATTATTATAAATATTTTTTTTATTAAAGTCATGGCAGAAATATTTTTTTTTTATATTTATTAACACCCCCCATAACTAATTTTATGAAAAACTCTAGAAATTCGAGACCATCGGTTTTAGTGATTACAATAGTTAAAAAGCACAAGGCTTTGAAGAATGCAAATCATGTTTTTTTTTTTTTTTTGGTCAACGTACCTGAAAATCAGCTGTGAATTGTAACATACAAAACTCAATAAAACAAATATATTATTTAGTTTCAAATGCTTTTATTTGTTTTAATTTGTTTTTTTATGAATATGGACAATATTTTCTGAAAGTAAAAAAATTTTTCAATGAAAATTGAATTTTAATACAATTATTTCTTATTTCTTTAATTTTAAAAAGATTTTTAAAAATGTTTAAATTGAATTTTAAAAATATTTTAACATTAGTTAAAAAGCAACATCAACCTTTCAAAATGTCTGTGTGAGATTGTCATTGTCTAGCGCTTTGAAAATTGTATAATTTGGACCAATCAGATTAGCCATGGTAATTAAGAAATGTAATTTTTGTGTTTATAGTCGGACAGTAATTATCAAGTACGGAAGACCAACCAGAATACAATTTAGTTGCATTATTTGAGTTCAGCATTGTTCTCCGCTGTTAAGCCCTTTACTTTTTGCGAAACACGTATGGAGAAGTTAATTTGAGTTTTTCAATTTCAACTGAGAAGGGTACCTACAAAGTAACAGTATCATCTTATGAAATTTAACTACTGCTAAAATTTAATTTATATGATCTTATTTTTTATATTAATCTCAGTTATGACATTTTTTTTCCATAAATGAAATATCAAAATTAATAATAAAATGAATGGAAATACAAATAACACAGTAAATGTAATAAATGTACATAAAATTATAGTATTTTATGTACACTTCTGATAAAATTTCATAAGAAAGGTACCTAAATTAATTAGATTAAAAGTAACAAGGTAAATAATTTGTTCACTTAAATAATTTCACTTCCTTCCATCCGTAGAAAGAATTCTCCTCCCGTAAGTTATCTAAACGTCATGAATGTGCCTTTCGTCAATCGTCAAGCGATGCAAAAGGTTATGACCTGCTTTGTTTTATTTTCAAATTACATTTTTTCGGCGCAGAAGCTAAGTTAAGCTTGGTTCAAAAATATTTTAAATAAACAGTATAATATCTGTTTTATTAAAATCAGTTTTGAAAAAAATGATAATTGACTTTAAAAAGAATATCAAAGTAAGATTTTAATCTTTTTTATCAAATCGAAAAAAAATGATTAAAAATGATTATCTGCCCTTTTTTTTTGACCAAATAAAAACAATATTTTTAACGAAAATTTCAGACGTGCTAGGAACGATTAAAAAATGTTTAAAAAATACCCCCAAAATACTTTGATCTTTCCTCTTTAATAATAATATGAACATTAGACGATAAAATTTTGTTTTCGTCAAGTTCGGCGTCTTTTTCATCATGCTATGCTCTTTTGTTTACATTTTCGTGGGTGAGTTCTTCCCCTTTCATTCTCACGATGTGTCTTAATCGTGTTTTCAAATTGATTTTTATTAAAAAAACAACTGTTAGAACCACCACAAGGTAATTTTATGTAGTCCTGTGAAGTTTTGTTGAAATCGGCTAAAAAATGTAGGAAATTCGATCCAACATATAAACGTTACACACACACACACACACACAAACACACACACACACACACACACACACAACCTGCGCTTTATAATAAGTAAGATATATATATATATATTAAGCGTTTCACCCCAAGCAAAGCGAGAAGCCACTAGGACGCAAGGGGTTACAGAAGATCAGATAGGAGTGATAGAAATAAAGGATGAGGAGAAGGGTAGTGGATATATCAAGGCAACTGGAGATGTCGATTGACATTACATTTGAATCTTAGTTGCAATATTTAGTTACGCCTTCAACTTGCTTAAAAATGGAATTTAAAACGGTTTAAAATAATTGATGTATAACAGTGTAGGAATTAAAGTTGCAGGATTACCCTACGTTGAATGCAAGGGGAATTTCCTAACGCCTGCAAGGTGGCGTTGTACAAAGTAGTATAAAAGGAAAGGGCATAAACTCTCTGTCTCTCTGTCTGTCTCTCTCTCTCTCTCTCTTTGTGTGTGTGTGTGTGTGTGTGTGTCACACACACACACACACACACACATACACTTCTTTCTCTCTTCAACCACAGAATGCCGCAGTGAAAAAATGTGCCTCGTTTAATTTCCTGGTGAATTCTTAGTCTCCAGGTATATCAAGTGTCGCCTATAACACACTACACTATATCTTGTTAAACAAAACCTCTAGTGATCATAATATCAAGACTGTAACCTAAATATGTTACAGTGGATATAATATATATCTTCCTTCAACACGAGAAAATATCCCAGTTCAATAAACATGTCAACGCCATTTAAATTAACAAACTAATGCCATTACAAATCAACAAAACTAATTATTAACTGATCCAGATATAAAAACAATAATTTGTAACACAATGAAATAAGACAAATATGTTCATGTATACATATGCAGAAACTCCAAATTCAAATTTAATAAACAATTATTTTATAGCCCAAAATAAAAGCTTCTTTAGAACAAAAAGTTTCTAATTTGGAATTCAAAGGATTCAACTGACAACACCCGGATAAGTTACTATAGTTTGAAAAGAAGAGCTTGTTATAGATTTATGGACCAATCAGAACGACTTTCGCAGAACCGCTTATCTTATTTTTTTTAACCTTTATATAAGGAACGCTGTCCGCCAGTAGAATCAAAGTCGAATCCGTTCATTTGTCTTTCCAAGCTGTAGACATGCACACGCGCATACACACTCACATATTACTCCCTTCATCGCACACACAGACAATCCAGTCAAAGAGAGTCAACAGTCCAATTTGTAACCTCACGCATACATGCATATATTCGCAGTGTTCATATGACTTACTACTTTGTTCTGCGACTGAATGGATGTTTCTTATTGAACACCGTCTTCAAAGACGAAAGTTTCGAATCGTTTGTTAAAAATAATTATTTCAACTGATATGGAAGCCACGATTTTTGAGTCCTTGTTCTGCATTGTTCGAGTTGAATTTCACCCTTTGTTTTCACTCAATTGTCTCAAGGCTATATTTTTGCTGGTGGAAAAGAATTTATCTGAAGTCAGAATTATGTGATCGTCAGCGTTAATACACATAAATTCCTTTGAAATAGGAATACGCAAAACAATCGATATCATGGTCGAGGATCCAAATCTCCCTTAATTTAATAGAAAATATTATAATACAAAATATTAACAAAATTCAGACAATAAAAAAATTTTTTTCGAAAAATATTATTTTGAATGCAGTAATAAAGACAACGACTCTGAGCAATGTTAATATTCTTTGAAAGATTATATTTTGAATATTTGTGTTTAAAGTATGTTGGTAAGATGTGATAACGGTATAAGCTTTACATGTTACGAAAATGCAGAAGTAATTTTAACCACAAAACACGATCTTCTTATCCGCGCCTAAATTTGTACGGGTGCCAAGATTCATATCCATTTAACTTAAATCTGCTAACAGAATTTGGAACAAAACTTTTAGTTTCCAATAATGCCAAGAACGAATGAGAAAACGAACCAGGGTGGGCCAAAAGTAGGCTTACTTTTGTTTCATTATTTGCTTCATGTTTTAGATACAATTCAGAACCAGAGCTAACTTTCAGCAAGATGGAGCACCTCCACATTATGTTTTGGCAGTAAAGGGTCTACCATAACCAAATCTTTCCAGAGCGTTGGTTCGAAAGAAGGAGAAGCACGTTCACCTGACCTAACACCAATGGATTTCATTTGGGGGGGGGCGTAATAAAGAATAAGGTTTATGTGAGAAATCCCCACACAGTGGACGAATTAAAAGAGTACATCTCAGAAGTATTTATTGAAATTGATGCAGATTGTGATTTGTGTCGTGCTGTGTGTCATAGTGTTCTGGAGAGGTTTGAGGAATGTTGCAATGTTGAAGGAGGACATTTTGAGGTCTTAGATTAATCTTACTTATTATGAAACGCAGATTGTGTGTGTGTGCGTGTGTGTGTGTGTGTGTGTGTACGTTTATATATTGGATCGGATTTCCTACATTTTTCAACCGATTTCAACAAAACTTCACAGGACTACGTAAAATTACCTTGCAGTGGTTCTGACAGCGCCCAAAATTGGAAAAACACAATTGTTTTTGCACAAAATCAATTCGAAAACACGATTAAGAGGCATCGCGAGAATGAAAGGGGACAACTCGAGTTATACTTATAAAACCCAGGTTGTGTGTGTGTGTGTGTGTGTGTGTGTGTGTGTGTGTGTGTGTGTGTGTGTCGTTTATATATGGGTCAGATTTCCTACATTTTTTTAACCGATTTCAACAAAACTTCTTTTTTTTTTTTTTGGCAGGTAGTGCTTCTTACTGTCTTGCACTTTTTTTTTCTTTATTTTTATATTCAGAATGCTTTAAAATTCCATTTACAAGACAATTGTTTATAATAAAATTCTATTCAATCGGTAGACTCATAACGATTGAAAACAATGTTTTTGTTTGAGTTTGGGTTTGACCAATTCTTTAAAAAAAAAAAAAAAAAAAAACTAATTAAGACATGCGTATCCGTCAACCTTAAACAATAATCTTTGTCAATTTTATTTTTCAGTCTTTATGATGGTCGATACTTGATCTATCTCTTACTGTTACATCCCCGGGCAACGTCGGGCTCTACTGCTAGTCTGTGCCAAAAATGTAAATTAAGTGTTAAACAAATGTACATAAACAGTTTTGAACAAATATGATTGTAACTAATAAATATAAATGTAATAAAATGTTTTTAAAAGATATAAAGTGCACGCCTACTAAGCGATACTTC
This sequence comes from Acanthosepion pharaonis, assembly GCA_903632075.3. Classification (NCBI taxonomy): domain Eukaryota; kingdom Metazoa; phylum Mollusca; class Cephalopoda; order Sepiida; family Sepiidae; genus Acanthosepion; species Acanthosepion pharaonis. The sequence goes on from CAHIKZ030001802.1 coordinate 1,388,654, forward strand.
AATACCAAGTCTACTCATATATATATATATATATATATATATATATAAGTCGCAACTATAAGTTTTTTTTTTTTTATATCAACAATAAAAACAGTAAACAAATGTTTTTGTTAATTTCACTCCAAGCAAGACAATAAAAGCCGCTAGGATGCAAGGGGATTAATGAGAGTGAAATAAACAGAGAAGACAATAAAAGAACAGGGTTCAAGAAGATAGATGATGATTGACATTGTATTTAATACGTTTGAAGACCGTAGTTGACAGAAAAGCGGGAAGACTGAAGAGACTTTCATAAGCGATATTATGCGGGAGAAGAAAATATTAGAATAGAATTTATTTAGTTACAACTAGCAATTTCAACATTAAAATTATGAGACCTAACTGCCAAATCTTTAATTTGTGAAGTCAAAGTATGAAAGAGAAAAGCTCATCAGAATAACAACCATGAAAATATTTATTGAAAAACAGAGGAAAGCTACGTTAGGGCAGTGAGAAAGTGACTGAAGACGAGCCAGTTCAGGACCAATAACATTGCAGATTCTTCTCTGGGTTTTGCCAAAATCTCTAGATATAAAAAAGAATTAAGAGACCTGTTGTGACAGCGATACGATGGATGAACGGTAGATTTATAAAAATAAATGTGCAAGATAGATTCTGATAAGAAAAATATTCTAACACAATATAGTGAACTGAATTTCCTAGCAGTTGATTCAGTATTCGTACGAAACGAAGAAGGCGCAGTATTTTTTTCTCCTGGGGTGGGGGTGGGGTTAGCATCAGTCGTGATGATGGAAGGCAAAAAAGGTTCTTCGAGATGACTGAGCAGTTTCATTTTTGGTGGTGTTAAAATTAACAAACCATTTAACAACAGATTCTCAAGATCAAAATGTGCCAAAAAATTTTGAAATTGTTGAGGGGTCCACCCCTTTTTATACAAATGAACTCACCCAGTATATACATATTCTACTGCAAGAGTGAGACGAGAGTAAGACAGAGCAAGACCGTCGAGTCGATTTCAGAGTGACCGAGTAAAAGGTTGTAGGTAACCGGAAGAGTGAGGGTGAGGTAACAGCGTTGTAGGAGTCACAGTGAGCGAACATGTAGACTCAGTAAGAAGTCATACAGCGATACTTCAATACCAAAGACTGTATATATATTTTGCTACTAACCCGTATTCTTGGAACTACTAACCCGCTTTACCAGTTTGTATTATTACGTTAATACATTATTTTCATATATTCATTCATGGCGTTTGTTATTTATTGGTACCGGATTTCAACCCGGAATCCACAACAGAAATGTTGTTAGAACGCCCAAGACGTTTATGGATAAGAGAAGGACCAGCTTGATGACATAACGATGAAGAAAAATTTCAGGAATACAGTTTTACACTGTAAAACATATCGAAGTGATAACTGCAGGAGTGACAACCTTATGCCACCCAAGAGTAAAATTACTAAAGTCTAAAGCAATGCCTAAACGGAAATATAACGGACTCCTGAATGAACCAAGTTGCTAGATTTATATAGAGTTAAAAGTATACCTTGATCGAGGCTATAAATTGGGGAACACATTGCAAGAAGCTTTCTTGACATAGGTGATTGATATCATCCCAAGAAAAATGAGGCAAGAGTAAAAAGTATAGATGACAGATTAAATATTCAAAATGATGAAAAAGACAACAAACAATGTTAAGAAATGGAAACATTGGAAAACGCTAAACATAGAAATTAGAAACAAATATAAGCAAGGTAAAGAGCAGTAACGTACAGAATGGCGGCATCCATATTGGGAGGGTATCCAATGAAAGAGTGAAATAAAAATTTAAATTTTGAAATTTGAAACTGTCTCAGTTAATTTCGTCTTAAAAGTGCCCTACAGTCCCACAAGCTGGTGTGAATGCGGATCCATATTTTGATAAGTGAGACCGGAGTACCATACCTACTGGAATCTTAGAAGCATTTAAGCAAGGGGTTGGCCAGGGCATCACTAAGCCTCGGCACGATGCCAAGGAATAGAAACAACTACAAAACGCTAAACACAGAAATTAGAAACAAATGTAAGCAGACTAAAGTGCAGTAACATGCAGAAGCGAGACAGAGAGTGCGTCGGCCCTGAGCATCCATATCGCGAGGTCATCCAATAAAAGAGTGAAATAAAAATTTAGTTTTTGAAATTTGAAATTGTCTCTGTTAATTTCGTTTTACAAGTGCCCTAGAGTCCCGCGAGCTGGTGTGAATGCAGATCCGTGTTTTGATAAGCGTGACCGGAGTATCCCCCCACTTGAGTCTTAGGAGCATATAACCAAGGAGTTGGCCCCGGGCATCATCAAACCTCTGCACGTCACACCTTAAGAGGAATGGCTAAAGTGTGCGGAAACAGAAAGGACGAAAAATACAGATAAAGCATGTATGAACAAAAGATTAACAGGACAAAAGGTGTGGTCATCAACAGGTTACATTATATCAAATGACGGGGGGGGGGAGTCACGGATAGTAGTAAAGGAAAAAAATATTCCAATGATGGAGCGAATACGTTAGATAACTATTTCGTGACGAGGAACTTGCAATATACACAAATATGGAAAGAAAAGAAATATTAAAATTAGCACGAAGATGAATAAGAACAAACGTGTTGGATCAAATTGGTTTAGACATGCTTTCAGCCTTAGATGATTTCAGCATCAACAAGATCACAGAAGTAATAAATGAAATATACGACACTGGTAACATACTGGAATACGTCAGTAAATCTGGTTTTCGGACAATTGCATACTGGACATTTGCGTCCCTAGACAAATGCGTCCCTGGATAATTACGTACGTCTGATAATCTTTTGAATTTTTTTAAAGGCAATTACCATAAATTTTGGAGAAAAAAAAAAAGCATAGATAATAATCATACATTTTTAAAAAAAGGAATAAAATTTAAAAAAATTAAAAGTTTATTTTTGTTTAAAATGCAATGACAGATTAACAGTGATACAAGATCGCTCTCCACATCGCCAATATGTGACATATACACAAATATGGAAAGAAAAGAAATATTAAAATTAGCACTAAGATTAATAAGAATGTGGTTTCATCGGCGTTTTTCTGATGATAATAGTAGATGTAATTTTCCTCATCCACAAATATTTTTTCACCATTGTTTGATTTTCGGAAGTGACTGGGTCCCCCCCCCCAAAAAAAATATATACAGTGTAACCCGGATATAAGAGACCCGGATATAAGAGAAACCCGGATATAAGATAGATTTTCTCTGGTCCCAAATTATAGCCTGTGTTAATGTAAGCAAAACAGACCAAACCCGGATATAAGAGAAACCCGGATATAAGAGACTTCGTCTCCGCTCCCTGACAACTCTCTTATATCCGGGTTACACTATATATATATATATATATATATATATATATATATATATATATATATTTGGTTAAAAATATAGTCTATAAAATCTAGAATCTATTAGGTGTTTGTGGTACTGTTATAGACAAGCGTATGGTTACAAGAAAGAAATACGACAACAGCAGAAATAGATTTACGTGATTTATTTCAATAGGAAAGTGTGGTTTTGGGACAGCTACCTTGTGGTATAGTTCATAGGCTGGCTGAAGATCTGGGTTGATCTCTCATAGTAGTTCTCACTGGTTGGCATGGCACTACTGCTGCTGGCTGCTGCTGACCGCTCAACCTGACCGTGACAGGTCTCTTCCCTGGCCTCCTGTTGACTGCCGTTGTACTCCCGTGTGACCCATTTTATGGCGTTTTTTTTATGGTTTAACAGGCTCGAAAAACGACGCGGGTATAATTAGGAGGGAAGCATTTTTATTGGTCGAAAAATAGAAACACTTTAAAATATTATTTTATTTTTCGACCGGAACTCGCACGTCGGGAACATGCGTAAACGAAGATAATGGTCATTTTGTGACGGGGCCTTGTCCCGTTCACATCTGGCTCTCGCTCTTGAGTATGTTAGTTTATTTGCCTGTAAATCAGCCGAGATATGTCTTAATTTATTTTATAACAGTACGCACTGCTGGAGTGAACTGAAACTGCTAACTTAATTTTCTTTTGTTCCAAAAAATAAATTTTTCCCTTTTTTATTTATGGTAACTACCTTTCTGCTTATTTAGAGTAATTAAATGTATTGGCGTGCAAATTTCTATATTAAACAATTAAAAAAATAGTAACTTCAAAAAATTATCAGAGGCCCGCAACTATCCAGGGACACATTTGTCTAGGGACGCAAATGACCAGGGAGACATTTGTCTAGGGACGCAATTGCCCGGGATGCAAATGTCCAGTACGCAACTGTCCGTCCACTTGTAAATCTATCTTTGTATTATTAAGAAACCAGGTGTAAATGATTTTTAGTTCCATTGCACAGTCAGCTTAATGGGTCACATAACGAGAATAATAATCTAAATAGCGATAAAGAGTGAGGAGAAGGAACAAAACATAAACTACAAGAAAACGGAGTGTATGGTCGTCAGTGAGAGGATGAGCTCGAAATGCTCGGGAACACTAGAATCAAGCAGACGCGGAAGTTTAAATACCTGGGAAGCGTCTTGAAAGAGGACGGTAAGTGAGACACTGAGATCCGTAGGCGTACTGGGGGGACCAAGGACACATTCCAAAAGCTGGGCAGAGTACTGTAAGACAGGAGGATATCTTTGGTAACAAAAAAAGAATACTGAGCTGTTACATGTCCTTATTTACGGCAGCGAATGTTGGACGATTTCCTCAAAGATGAAGAAGTGACTCGAAGCGACAGAGATGTGGTTCTACAGAAGGATGCTAAGGATATCATGGATCGATCGTGTGAGTAACAATGAGATCTTAGAGAGGTTGCAATCAAGGAGGAGGCTTATACTTAATGTCAGGAAGAGGCAGCTGAAGCTTCTGGGACACATGAGGAAGAAGGGCCTGGAAAATCTGATAATCACGGGTCAAACAGAGGGAAAGAGAGACAAGGGAAAACAACGCATGGCATACCAAACGACCATAAGCAAGTTGATGACAGAACGTGATCTTGGGGGAGGTGGCAGAGAGAAGAAACTCGTTGATAGCTGCAAGGGATAGAGGGAGGTGGAGGGCCATGATCGCCTACGTCCTGAAAGGACATGGTACATAAAAAGAAAGAAAAGAAAGCAGACTTAGAATGGAAATAGGAGAGTGCAATTTTGTCAAGGATATAGAAACAATATAATCAGAATGAGATCTGAGAGAACAATAAAATATAGAAGGATGCATGCCTATGTTTTATAAATTACACAAAAGCAGTTGATATGGTATAGCACAAAGATCTATTTGAACTTTTAGGAAAACTTGTTTTATTTGGGAAGGATTTTAGAATAATCCATAACATATATTGGGAGCAAGCTTCCGGCATGCGCATAGAAAATGAATAAATATATATGAATAGAAAGGGACATAAGACAAGGATGTGACTTCTCACCAGATTTATTTAAAATCTACAGCAAGGCTGTCCTAAGGGAGCTGGAACTAGAGCTGGAGACGCTGCAAGGGTTTATTATTTATAGGCACAATCTTAAGATATTGATTGATAGCAGGCATAGAAGGAAGACTAAAGGACATCCTAGAAAAGGTAGTAAAGGAAAGCAAGAATAAAAGACTATCCATCAAATGTAAGAAAACAAAATGTATGCTGGTTAGCAATAAAAAATATACCCGAGATATGAACTATGAATAGATGCCAACATCAAAGAAGTACAGAAGTTTAAATATTTGGGAAGTATTTTAACAGACAATGAAAAATGCAACAGCAAACTCTGAATGTGCATTGGAATAGCAAAAGATGCCTTCCAAAAGTTAAGCAAAGTATTAAGAAACGGAAAAAAGTTATTAGAAACAAAGAAGGGTGCTGAACTGTTATATAATATCATTCCTCTTTTACTGCAGTAAAAGATGGACAATCTCCTCATAGATGAAGATAAAAGTGGAGGTAACAGAAATATGGTTCTACAGAATGATTCTGAGAATTCCATGGATGGAGCGTGTAAGAAACATAGAAGTCGTAAAGAAAATGAAAACGAAAAGGATACTTATACCCCAAATCAGAAAGAGAAAACTGAAAATTCTTGGATACATAATGGTGAAGGAAAGCATGGAAAATTTGATACCCACGTGACATATCAAAGGAAAAAGACGTGGGGAAAAACAGAGGGGGCTTCCTACATGACGAACTTGTGTGAATGGATGACGGAAATGGAGGGGGGTGGCTTGGCAAAGGGACAAACGTTGCTAAGGATACAAGGGATAGGAGATTGTAGAGAGCCATGATAGTCTACGTCCTGAAGGCACACGTCACATAGAAGAAAAGCACCTCTGAGGTTTAGGTTTTTTTTAAATTAATTAAAACCATTTGATTGGTTGATTATTCTATATGAACGAACATGTGATAAGTTCTTTACTACGCCTGCTACAATCAAATGGCATCAAATGAAACCAGATTTTTTGATCCTCTTGAAACCGGGCATAAGAATTATGTTTTTTGTTTTTTTTTTTTTTTGTTTTTTCGTTGTTGTTTTTTGTTTTTTTGTTGTTGCTTTTTTGTTTTTTTGTTGTTATTGTTGTTTTGTTTTTGTTTTTTTTTTTTTTTTTTTGTTTTTTTGTTTTTAGTGATCTCAGGTTTGTGGCTATTTTTGTGATGTCTCCTTCCATTTGTTAATTTTGATGTGGGATATGTGTAGTCCACATGCTTTTACTTAGGCCTATTTATCGCCAATGTTCAGATGTAACTAGAAACAAACACTTGATATTTAAGAGAACCACCACCCCCCTGTTCAAACTCACTGATGTGTGAATTTCAATGTTTATTGTTAAATTGGTGTTGAGCTGAAGGTGAAAAAACATATAAATCATGTAAAACGAATATCCTGTCGCTACCAGGGTAGCAATCACTGTGTAGCCGTTCTGTGTAAGAATTCAGTTTCTCTTATATTATTAATGTCAGGAAAGAAAACCGTAATTTGAAAAAAAGCAATGTCAGAAAACTTTTCCTCCCAAAATACAGTTTCTACTTTTCATCATATTTCCTCATTAGAAATTTACCAGGAACTTTTGTATTTCTCCTAGACTACTAATTGCTGTCATCAGATGACTGTACATGATGAACTTTGACAATAACAGATATACAGAGACCGCCAAAAAATGTATACAGACTTCAGGAAAGATAAAAATTGTATAGATATTGTAATACTGCCGGATTTTCTTTTATGCACATCAGAGACGGTACCATGTGTTTGGAACTTATCAAGAATCTGTAAAATAATCCTACGTTTCTCAAACAACAAACGTACGTCTGCCATGTTGTTGACGTTACTTGTTGATAGGTGAAAATGTATAAAAAATTTATATATAAAATGTATACAAATTTTATGTATAAAATTGTTATGGGAACTTACCTATAACGATAATGGACTCTTCCTGACACTATAAATACTGCGCCTCTCAAGAGGTATAATCAATGAATGGTGTAACCAGCACCATGTCCGTTGAACTCTCTGCTTTGGCAGAGAGGAACGCGGACGAAGCTTTGCCGAAAGGGTATAATTTTGGCCGAGCCTACGGGCTCAGAGAAACCCACGTTAAACTCGGCCTTGTGCCACATGCAACCCTTGTGGGGGGTGGCTAGATACCGAATGAATAGTGTAACGAGTCGAGACAATATTAGTTCAATCTAAACCAGACGGACAGTCATTACTAACACCTTCAACTTCTTGTACTATATTTCTGTTGTAATATATCTTTGTTATTCTACTCTTGTGTTCGTGTTGTTCTTCCTTGGTTCTAACCTTGGACCATAACTGTGGTGCGAGGATATTGGACCATAACAAAAATGTATAAATGTTTTATGTATAAAATGTTTAAAGATTTTATTCCCGGCTAAATCTAAGTTCCTGTGTCACACACAAAATCTTAGTCGGAATAAGCAAGTAATAATAGGCGAAACTTACAAATAAATACAACAAAAGAGTGTTACACGACTTGGGAGTGTGTGTCGGTTGACCAGCGTTCAGTCTATATCACTGTTCCCCCGAGGCTTACTTTCCTACTAATTTTATAGTAAGTGGAAGAGTGCACAATAGACTCATTAGAGGAAGGACACCACAACAATTTGGTTCATCATGGTGAAAGTGTTGCTCTATCGTCTTTCTGTTATGCTGAAATATCATCTTGAGTAATAATTCCTGTTTGTAATCATTTGGTATAAGACTATAATCTCCTCATGTATGATTAATGTCAGAACTAGAAAACTATATGTGTGCTTTGAAAAAGCAGTGTCAGAGAACACTGTTCCTCATATTTCTTCATTGGTAACTTACTAGAAACAAATGAAATCTGTTTTGTCCTTCTTTTATGATACTAATTGCTCTTCCCCTGTATTACTAAAAATGAACCTTCACACTTATTAATAATGTCAATAACAATTTATTTTTCATTGGTAGCAGTATTCAAAGCAAGAATGAATGGTAGACTTATAAATATTTAAGATATATTCTGGCGAGAAAAATTATCTAGCAGAAGTAGAAAATGATTTAATATAATCTTTTCACTTTATGTTAACAAAGAATGTTAATCAGAGAAGGCGCATCGAATTACTCTACTAGGTTAGTATCAGCCATACTGATTGAAGGTAAAAAGGAGTCTCTCGGATGGTTGATAGAGTGTTGTTTCGTTTTGGAGGTGTTAAATATAACAAGCCATTCCTTGCTCCGGTTAACAACAGATCGTAGGTTATTTTTTTAGATCAGCTGGCAATTTGCCCTTAAAGAAACTTTAAGTAAGCAGAAGAGCAAGTTAGAAATACTCAACTTCTATAAAATTAATACTTTACCAATTTCAGTACAACCTAAAAGAAGCTGAAAAACAAGGTGCTAAAATCAGTTCATATTTGACATAGTATTTAAGATGAGCAAATAGTTTTCTGTTATTTCCAATTATTCTTTTACTGTTCACTTTCTATTTAGTTCTAGTTAAAAGATGAGCCATTCGTCTCGGGTGCATGACAGAGCAACCATTGGCAAGCTCGTGTCAAAAAAAAAAAAACATTGGCAGGGAATATGATGCTCACCTGGTGTTTCATCGTTGTAGCTTGTATTTCTCCTCTTATGTGATGTGTTCCACAACTTCATGTCTTTTCTTCTCTAAGTAACTTTTGACGTTACCATCTCTCTTTTTCTATTCTTCCATCTGTCTACAGAAACGCATAATCTAGGTTACTCGCTGTTTACACCTCCTTGCCTTCAAGAATTCTTAAATTCTCAAGTGTTAAATCCCTCATTATGTGTTCCAGAATTTCCATATCTTTTTCTGATTGTAAGCATAAGAGTCATTTTAGTTCCTAATTTCCTTAAAGTTTCCATGTTGTTTACATGTTCCTTCCATGGTATTTTCAGCATTGGTTGGCAGAATCATATCTCTGTTACTTCAAGTCCCTTTTTCATCTGTAGAGAGATTTGCCCGGCATTCACTGTGATATAGAAGACGATATAATAACAGTCTAACACTTTGTTTCAGATTAAATATCCTGATTTGTTAATACTTTCTTTATTTGTTTGAATTTTGCTTTTACTTTGTATCGTTTTGCTGAAAACATACCTCCATGTTAGATATACGTATTACTTTCATAGCAGAGAAAATATTTTCCTAAGGTTTCTTATGCCATGTAATCTATAAGGTATTTATTCAGCTAAGCCAACATCTCTTGATGAGAGTTTTCAATGCACTTCAGCACAATTTTGGATGTTACTAGAATATGATATCTACCGTCCATTTTCCACTACAGTATGATATCTACTATTCATTTTCTACTATGGTATGATATTTACCAACTGTTGGAAGTGCGAGATATTTTAGTGTTATGGATAGGGGTTAGGGGCTAGGAGTTAAGGTTAAGGTTAGTGTTAAAGGCAGTGAATAGTAAACTAGTTATGTATTAAAAATCATTAACAATTTGTATTAAAAAATCATCAAATAGTGATTTTAATGTCTCTAAACTGATATAGTTAGTCAGTCTTTCTCCAGCTATGGGTAAATAGCAATATGGCAACAGGTCTACCACAGAAAGAAATGGCAACCTACTGCGGGAAAATATCTGTCTCGTCAGTTATGTATCGAAAGATACATGATCACCTAAGCGTGTATCACGCATGGCACATAACTGACTGACTAAAACTGATATAATATGATTTAAAAAACAGGTTATCGTTTTTCATGAGCTTTTTCCAGCAGTAATGAGTGCATCGTTATTCACGGTAAGTCGCAATTCATATCATATATTAGCAACCAAATTTGTTATAGATAAGGACATTTTATTCAAAGCAATCTCTGGGGCCTCCAGCTATATCAAGTTGAAACACCAGTTCTTCTATTATCACCGAAGCTAAGCAACGCCATGCCCAGCCAATGGATGACCACTTGATAAAGAAAAGACCGTTATAAAAAAAATTAACTGCTTCAGAATTATAATTCTTATGGATATATTTGGTTCTGATCATATCCCATAATAGTATAGGATGTGATTGTAATTATTTTGATATTGTTAAGATTAGATAAATTGTTTTGATCTAAAGAATTCCACACTCAGTTTATGGAGAGGAATGTATGAATGAAAGAACTTGCAGAAGATGGTTTGCAAAATTCATAGGTGGAGATTTCACCCTTGAAGATGAAGATCGAACCGGACGTCCAATTGAGTTGGATGAAAAGCTTCTTGAAGCAGCCCTTGAAGAAAATCCTACTTTATCAGTTGAGGAATTGGCAGTGGTTCTCAGTTCAGACCATACAACTGTCCATCGTCATCTTCAACAACTTGGAAAGTTCCTAAACTTGGAAAATGTGTGCCTCATGAATTGTCTGAAAACAATCTCAAATTCCGAGTTGACATCTGCTCTTCTCTCCATTCTCGCCAACTTGTTTCACCTTTTTTGGATAGACTTGTGACTGGCGACGAAAAATGGATCTTTTATTGAAATGTTAAGCGTCATAGACAGTGGCTTGGTAAAGGGGAAAGACCCCAGCCACATCCGAGAAGGGAACTTCAGGGGAAAAAGGTTCTTCTTTCAATCTGGTGGGATCGCCAAGGAATAATCCACTTTGAATTCTTACCACCTAATGCAACAATTAATGCTCAAATATACTGTCAGCAATTAGAGCGTTTGAACCAAGCTTTGAGGAAAAAACACCTGCTCTAGTGAATCGAAAAGAGGTGATGTTTCATCAGGACAATGCGCGACCCCACACAGCAAGAATCACGTCACAAAAGATCGAAGAACTTGGTTGGGAGAAAATTCCTCATCCACCTTATTCTCCCGATCTTGCTCCTTCAGACTACCATTTGTTTCTTAGCTTACAGAATCATTTGGAAGAAACAGCTTTTGTAAGACAGGAATAGGTTAAAACTGACATTTGTGAGTTCTTCGAATCAAAGCCAAAAGAATTTTACAGTAATGGAATTAGATAATCAGGGAAAATACATTGTTGATTGAATCTGGAATTAAATGTAACATTTGGTCACTTGTTTTCTTTATTCAAAATTCGGACAGAACTTATGGGATGACCTGATATATATATATATATATGTGTGTGTGTGTGTGTGTGTGTGTGTGTGTGTGTGTGTGTGTGTGTGTGTGTGTGTGTGTGTGTGAAAAGTGTGTGTATATAGATATAAATATCAATATATATATATATATATATATATATATATTATTTTACATTATTATACATATATATATTATAAACAGAAGTTTGACACCACAAAACTTATATATAGATTTTAAAACGCATGAAAGCATCCTCTTTTAAGGATCCTTTTCAACCAATATTTGTCATAAGAATACGTTGGTAGATATTAAATTCACAGAATAACAATTAGCTATGCGAGAAGAAAGGAGCCATAACTAAAATACAAATTTATTAATAAAAGAAGGAAGAAAATTAAACGATCTTTTCTGTTAATTCGCCCAAAATTTTAATTCACCCAAACCAAAATATTCATCCCAAAATAAAAATATTTATAAACGAGACTCTTCCACTCTGGTTGGGTTGACCTTTGCGATCACCTCAAATGTGGGCGACTTGGGTGCGCTAATTTTAAAGGGGTCTTTGACCCTGATAAACAAGCCAAACAGATATTTTCTTTTTTTTTTTTTTTTATTGTATAGCACCCTGAATAACATTTTCCTGATTTTTGGTGATTTTTTCAAAGGCAAGCTAAACAAATTGTGATTTAAAATTTATAATTTCAAAAGAATGCCAAAAACTTAATAAAAAACAAACTTTGACTTAAAGTTATAATTTCTTGGTGTGAATTCCTCTGACAATTGACATTAGGATCCTTAGATGTTTTCAGTGGAATCGAACTCACTACTAATTTTGCTAACCATTACACCACCTCGAGACTAAGAAAAAGCCAATATAAAGCGTTCGTTGTTGGAATAAGACTTATCTTTAAAAAATTGAGAGAACAAACAAAAATAACGTTTGATGTAATTTAATAAAAACCGCTTCTCGTATGCGTAAATTCTGAGCTGACCGAGTTCTGCATATGTCAGTAAAGTAAACGAATCGTCACTATATTTTGCCGCACACTCCGAATTGTCTAGTAAATGCTGACCAATGACCGAGTCGTGAACAGACTGGATACAACGCATACCACAATTAAAATTAATATTCAATAAAAAAAAAAAAAAAGCATAAATGATGAAAAAAAAAACTTGATTAAACGAGTTTTTTCTAAATGTTTATGTTATTATTAAGAAGAGAGACCAAAATATTTTTTTAAATTTTTTTAATTCCGAAATTATAGTTAAGAATCTTGCAAAATTTAATAAAATCGATCATGTCTAACAACTTTGTAAACAAAAAAGTGAAATTTTGTTTCAAAATCAAATAAATTTAATTATACTTTTCAAAAGTTATTTTGGGTTTTGTAATTTGAAACAGATATTATTTAATTTTTTAGCAGAAAAAATTAGTTGGAAATAAGAGAAACATGTCTAACCGTGGTGATTGGTTTTGTGGAGGTGTGAATTGACGTTTATGTCAATGTATCGACAACTAATGTCATGGCAATTTATCGGAGGTAGGACAAAGCATCTTTGAAAAACGAAGGAAAAACTGGATTAGTCTCGAAGACCACACATGACCTAATTGTCGAAAAACCCTAAAACGATATATTATAATGATAAATTTTAATTAGCACCAAACATTTCTATTAGAAATAACGACGATATTTTATGCAGAAAAGGTAGTTATCTCCCTTGATACATAGCGATTTTACATAAATTCAAGTTCTTTTAAATTATTATAAATTTTTATTTATTTATAGCCTGACGTGCTGTACCATTTAGCTACAGAGGAAGCATCTCGTTAGCAAGGTTAAATCACTGTTTTTAAACTACAAATTTCCCACCATTTTTCTCGAATGCTCATATCTGCTCAAAGCATATCTTAATATTAACAAATGACATATTTTAAGATAATTGTCAGACAGTCCATTTCATAATATATATATATATATGCGTGTATATATATATATATATATATATATATATATATATATATATATATATAGATAGATATAGATATAGCATTCTGGTTGCCTGACAATCACAGGAGTGTAAAAATTAAGTAGTAGTCCAAACTTTGTCATTTTCTCTGTGTGATGCTGTGAAGCAATTTTGCTAAGTCTTGATATCCTCAGCATAGACCACTGTTGGTTAGTTTGGATTGGTATCTGCCATTTGAACTTTTTTTTCTTAGTTTATATTTCATTCTCTTGGATCTTTTTTTTTTTTTGCTTGGTTATTGCCTTATTTATTGTTACTATTTCCTTTTATTGCCTTTTTGATTTGGTCATCTGACAGGCTTTGAATTTTCATAGTATATATATATATATATATATATATATATATATATATATATATATGGGTGTGTGTCAACCAAAATGTAGATCTTCATAGATAGAAATGCTTGAATTTGCTGTGATATTAATCTCTCCCTCAAAATTAATCAACTAACTTATTGTTTCTTTTTTTTTTACTTCGTCATGTATGCACCATATTTTCTAATCAATCTTTCCCATCTTAACCAGCATCTCTAATTTTCACAAACAATCAGCTGAACAGGTTGTAATTTTTTTTTCTTTTCTTTGTTAATATTTTTAGTGGCATGTTTTTTCAGTATTCTCAGTTATTTTTTAATTTTTGTTTTCTATTTTACCTGTCTGTCATTTGGTTACTTTTTTTAAAAAAAAAACATTTTCACCTTCCTACCTTCTTCTACCATCTTTGCTGATGCTGCTGCTGCTTCTCCTCCTCCTCTCCTCCTCATCTCCTCCTCCTCCTTCTTCTTCCATTCACCACCCACTTCATGAGCTTTTTTACTTTCACCTCATATTCAAATCTGTTCTTCCAGTTCCTACTTCTTTCAACTTTTCATTCCTATTTTTCCAACTCCCTTTGTCTTTCTTCTTCTGCTTAACCATTTACTTCTGCTTCTCCAACTCCTTTTCTCTTCCTCTTGTTACTTAACCTCTTTCTTTCTCTTCTTCAACTCATTTTGTCTTCCTTCTCCTACTTTTTCCTCTTCTACTTTCTTCCTTTTCTTCCCCACTCTATTTTTGCAAATTCTGCTTTCCTTCTTTCTTCATTAGCATATTTTTCTTTTTTTTCACAGTCTCCTTTCTTTTTCCTTCCTTTGTTTACATTCCCCCTCTTTCTTTCTCTTTTTCATCCCCTTTCTCCTTCATTATAATCTTCCTGTTTTCTTTTCCCAATTTTCCTTCAATGCCAATTCAGCCATTGATTATCTCCAAATATCTGTTTTCTCAAGTCATTCTTATAAGGTCTCCAAAGTGTTGCCAAAAATGGTTTTATAAAACTCCAGGCAATTACTAGAAAATAAACAAAAATCATTCCCAAAAAGCCACTCTTCAAGGTATCTTTTACAGAGTGAAGATCAGTAACCAGGAGTGAAACCTTATTGCTGGTTCCATTTGCTAATACACAATTCAGTAGACAATTTTCACTTACAATCACCTATTCACCAATCCATCCATAAAAAAGCACAAATTTATTGATTGCAATTTTCTATGTCAATAACCAAATGTTGTTAATTGGTTGAATGACAAATAAAAAAAATCATCCTTTCATTGTTTCTTCATCCTTTCTCTCTCTCTTTTCCATTTTTTGGGCTTTTTTTTTCTACCTTTCTTTCCCTCTTACTCTCTTTCAACTTTTTTCTCTCTCTTCTTGGTATTTTCTTTCTCTTTCTCACACCTCTGCTTTCTTGCCATCTCACTCTTTTTCTCTTCATTTCTCTCTTAATTTTCTTTTTCTTATTGTTTTTTCTTGCTTTTTTTCTCTCTTTTCTTACTCTCTTTCTAGTTCTTTATTTAACTCTCTTTTCTGTTTTTTATTTCTCTCTTTCGTTTTTCTTTTTTAACTACTATTTTCTCTCTTTCTCTTTTTTTTTTAATTCTTTCTCATTCTGTTATTTGCTTCATTAACAAGAACAAGCTTGATTCACAAATAAAAACAGCAGAAATTTTTCTAAGAGATAAAAACCTTGGCAATTACATTGAAATGGCATTAAAAGTTCCCCTGTGTGCAAATGAAGAATTCTCTAATTAAACAAATGAAAATGTGATTCCCTTTTTGAGTTATGGGTGACAAGTGATGGAAATGATGCAGAAACAAGAAGATACAAAACAAATTATCAAAACAAGATGTGGTCAATATTTGAATGTTGTCAAATCTCACAAAATAAATTTACCTTTCACAAATTTCCATCATATTCTTAAGTTGGGTTTTAACAAGAGAAATACATTGTCAGTGATATTTTATTATAAAAGAATTAAAATATTTCTAATGACTTTTTACATATAAAAATGCATTGCCAATGATATTTACTATAAAAATGCATTGCCAATGATATTTATTATAAAAATGTATTGCCAATGACATTTACTATAAAAATGTATTGCCAATGATATTTACTATAAAAAAAATGCTATTGCCAATGATATTTACTATAAAAAAATGATATTTACTATAAAAATGCATTGCCAATGATATTTACTATAAAAATGTATTGCCAATGATATTTACTATAAAAATGCATTGCCAATGATATATATTATAAAAATGTATTGCCAATGATATTTACTATAAAAATGCATTGCCAATGATATTTACTATAAAAATGTATTGCCAATGATATTTACTATAAAAATGTATTGCCAATATTTACTATAAAAATGCATTGCCAATGATATTTACTATAAAAAAATGCATTGCCAATGATATTTACTATAAAATGCATTGCCAATGATATTTACTATAAAAATGCATTGCCAATGATATTTATATTATAAAATGTATTGCCAATGATATTTACTATAAAATGCATTGCCAATGATATATATATAAAAATGTATTGCCAATGATATTTACTATAAAAAATATTATGATATTTACTATAAAAATGTATTGCCAATGATATTAAAAATGTATTAAAATAAAAATGTATTGCCAATGATATTTACTATAAAAATGCATTGCCAATGATATATATTATAAAATGTATTGCCAATGATATGATATTTATAAAAATGCATTGCCAATGATATTTACTATAAAAATGTATTGCCAATGATATTTACAATGATATATATTAAAAATGTATTGCCAATGATATTTACTATAAAAAAAAAAATTGCCAATGATATTTACTATAAAAATGCATTGCCAATGATATATATTATAAAAATGTATTGCCAATGATATTTACTATAAAAATGCATTGCCAATGATATTTACTATAAAAATGTATTGCCAATGATATTTACTATAAAAATGTATTGCCAATGATATTTACTATAAAAATGCATTGCCAATGATATATATTATAAAAATGTATTGCCAATGATATTTACTATAAAATGCATTGCCAATGATATTTACTATAAAATGTATTGCCAATGATATTTACTATAAAAAATATTGCCAATGATATTTACTATAAAATGTATTGCCAATGATATTTACTATAAAAATGCATTGCCAATGATATTTATTATAAAAATGTATTGCCAATGATATTTACTATAAAAATGTATTGCCAATGATATTTACTATAAAAATGTATTAGTCAATAATTTCTATATGGTAATTAGTAAATGACTTTTAGTATAAAAAATACATTATTAATTATTTTGACCATAAAAATGTATTGCCAATAATTTTTTACTATAAAAGCACATTGCCAATGATATTTACTATATAAATGCATTAGTCAATAATTTCTATGATAGTATACACATATTAACTAACTATCAGTATAATCCATCTTTGACCAAGTCTTTCATTACAGGGAATTTTTGCCGTTCAATTGAAGCAGTTTAAGTTTAAAGTCAGCCCACCTGAAAATCAATATTAATAACAACATTTGGGTGCAACAGAGGCACATCCCCAAATAGGGGGTGTTAACAATTTGAATTTGGGGTGGTTCTGAAAAGGGGACTGTATAAAAATAAATAATATTATTGTAATAATTTAAACTATTTATTTTTATTAAAGCTTTTATAAAAGATATATATCCAAGAACAGATACTAAATAGTAAAACATTGCTGAAAGTTATAATGGACAGGAAGTAGTAGAGAGCCATTGTCACCAACAAAATGGACTCAAAACCAGCACTGAAGAATTATCTATCAAACAAAAAAATTTCATTGAAATCGAATGAAAACTGTGGAAATGCATAAACAACATCCGATCACACAGACATACATGCACACACACATTTTGAGAATTATACACGCACACACAGACACACATATACACATTTTGAGAATTATAGATATAGATAACTTTTACTATAAAAAATACATTACTAATTATTTTGACCATAAAAATATTGCTATAAAAATGTATTGCTATACTATAAAAAAGCATTTACTATTTGACTTTTATTATAGAAATGCATGGCCAATTACTTTTACTCTAGAAATGCATTGGCCAGTAATTTGTACAATTTACTGTACACATGTATTGGCAAATAATTTTATCATAATAATACATTGCCAAGTATTTTTACTTTAAAAATACATTGATAAAGAATTTTATTATAGAAATACACATCCAATGATTTTTACCATGAAATACATTGACAATGACTTTGACTATAAAAATGAATTGCCATTGATTTTTACTATAAAAATGCATCAACAATGATTTTGACTATAAAAATGAAATGACAATGATTTTTACTATAAAATGTATCAACTATGATTTTTACTATAAAAATAGATGGACAATGTTTTTTATATTATTGAACTTTATTGCCAGCAAAATAAACTATATTTTTCACTTGTTAGTCTAATTTATATTATCTACAATTATATTTTTCAGAGATTCGCCTTGTCAAATTTGATCAGTTTAATCTGATGACAGACTATAAATGATCTTATCATCATTACATATCCAACCATTCTCCTTCATCACCCATCAAAGAATTTGTCAACATCCCCAGAACATACACCTTTAAGAATGAATCTCATAAAAATGGTAATACCCTTGTGCCATTACAAGTCTCTCAAAATCCCACTTGGTCACTGACAGAGAGAGAGAGAGAATTTTGAGTGAGTGAGTGTTGCCTCAAGAGATTCTTTCTGCCAATATAAACAAATCATGACAGGCAAATTCCCAAAAGTCTTTCACACATTAATGGTTTTTGATTGCACCAACTCTTCAACTCCAGAGAAAAATATTCTGACATTTCTTCTGTGGGTGAAAGTTTTTGAATTTAGCCAGATTCTACTTTAAAAGGTAAAAGACACAAAACTTAGCTTAGGTGCCTCATATTGAGCTGTGGTTAGCAAGCACATCTTTCTAGGCCACTACCATGAGTTCAATCTTAATAAAATCACACATTATTTTTTTCTTGAGCCAAACTCGCCTAAACATTTATGCTATCTAGTTCAGACTGTTGTCCTCATCTTTGTTTCCATATTCATGACATTTCAGCTGTTGTACACTCTGGTCTTCTTCAAATGATTGGAATTTCAAAATATAGACAGATAGCCTAAATATTCTATTTAATCTATGAGAGTAGAGTGTTCTTTTTCCATTGTCCACATTTAAGAATATAATCTTATTTTGTACTGCTTACTTATCGCTCACCCTGTTTCCACTGAGTCTGTCTGCACTCCCCAAACCGGGGATTGAACTCATGATTATTATATCACTGAAATCACAAACATGGTAATTGTGAGTTCAATCTTTGTGCCAGGTTGTACAGACTTAGTTTCAGTTGAAACAGGGTGAGCAATAACTGAGTAGTAAGAACAAGATTAAATATCTCTAGATGTGGACAGCAGAATAAGAACAATCTACTCCTGTAATAAGGGGTTCAATTTGAAATTCCCTGCAGGACACCCACATCAACAAACTTGGATCACCACCTGAAGAAGTCCAGAGAATACAGCAGCAAAAACAGTGATATCTATCTATCTATCTATCTATCTATCTATCTATCTATCTATCTATCTATCTATCTATCTATATATATATATATATATATATATATATATATATATAAGGTGAACATAGAAGTATAGAAGTCAACACCTAGATAGAAGTCTGTTTCATGCTAGATGCAATTGTCAGGCCTGATGATTGAATCTAGCATGAAACAGACTGTCACCTCTAAGTGTTGACTTCTATGTTCACTTTTATATTTACACACACTCTATCTCCGATATTGGGCACTTTATCTCATAAATATAGCACATCTTAAGACTATATTTCTTCATATATATATATATATATATATATGCTATATATTTAGAGATTCTAGATTAAATACAAAGAAGAATCTGCAATGTTATTGGTCCTGACCTGGCATCTCAGCTTCAGTCACTTTCTCATCACCATAATATGGCTTCCCTGTGCCTTTTCAATAAATAATTTCATGGTAATTGTTCTGATGCGGTTTCCTCTATGGTACATAGACTTTATGAATTTAAGTGTAGATTGGTGGCAAGGTTTTCATTTGCAGCTGAAATGGCTCAATGTAACCATAAGTTATATGCTAACAGTTTTTTCTATCACACTTCTCACTTGTGGAACTCTTTTTCCGCTTCTTGCTTCCCAGTCAAATTTGATCTTCAAAAATTTAAATGCAATTGTTATCTTCCGTCTTCTTAACTCCTGTTCTTTTATTGTCTCTCCTTAATAGTATATTTCTCTCATATTCTTTTATGATCAGTAACCCCTTGTCTCTTTGTGGCTTTCTTGCCTTGCTTGGGGTGAAATGATTAGAAAAAGAGGATATATACCAACAAATATGAGGACATTAGTCTGCATGTAAATAATGTAAATTATTATACCTCCTCGTTTCAGAAATTAAGAGAGAAAGAATCTCAGAGTTTTCAAGAAGACATAAAACTAAATATGATAGGTGCCAGATCATGTTATAACTACCATAATCCATTAATATAACAGGGAAACTATATGTACCATAGCAATAAATACATATCTTGGTAAATATAACCTGACTCCATCCCTCTCCAGGATGGTCTTTGAATTCAGAGATTTCTTTCTTCTAGACTGGTTGCCACCTTGAGGCAAGATATTCCAGTCAGCCTTGCTATTTAACCAATAGCTGGAGGGAGAAGAGATGGATTCTTACCTTTCCCAAGAGTATTAGTGTGAGAGTGGACGTAACGAACTTGGCCAGAATTTGAACTCGGGATTTCTCTTTCCGAGTGGCTAACCATTATACTACCCACACACCTGTGATGTGTGTAAAAAATGGAAAAACACAAAGAGAAAGAAAATATCTGACTAGGAAAATCAAACAAATGATTCCATGGTGAAAGGATTTTGCCAATAAAAATCATAAAATTAGCTTAGAGTATGAAAGCTAATTTGTTACTTTTTCTCTTTGATAATTTCATTGGCACAATGCAGAAATGAAGATTGCTATCAAAATAAAATGTTGAACAGATTGATGAAAGCTGATAAGAAGGTAAAAAAAAATCAGAGCATTTGCAATGAAAATAAATGTGTGGATTTAAAGCTTTGAGTTTTGTATTCAGCAATCATTTGATAATGAAAAAGACTGCTGACTGTGTGATGTGTATTTAAATTTACAGCCAATCAACTGCATGCATTGCATAAGAATCCACTGGTTAAATTGACACCAAAAAAGAAATTACTAAAAAAAGGAAAACCTATCTTGTTATCCAATTGAACATAAAAGCTCAATTGAGTTGATTCCAATTTATTAGATTAAAAGCCAAACAAATTAAAATAACCTTCCTTACACTAAGTTGTACAACTAATTTCTATAAAATATTATCCTATCAGTGGAACATCAAAATGAGACATTATTAAAAATGACAATATATATAATGCTTGACTGTTAATAATTTGAAATAATATGAAAAAAATGTTAAATATAATATGAAATATAAAAATAATATTGAAATCAAACTGCTTTCTAGTGTCATTTATTTTTATACTAACATTCACCCAAAACAAGGCACAAGAGCCACTCAAGGTAGAGGCTTACTGTGTGATGTGATATGAGCATAAGAAAAAGCAAGAAGTGAAATTCATTGGGTTAACCCTACACTTGAAGAGGTCAAGATTGCAATGACCGGGAAAACATCATGCCAGAATCTGTTCCCCAAAGTATCAGTTATGGAGAAGAAGATGGGGAGAAGATGGTCAAGTGGAAATTCCTTCTTACTAATGGAATACAAAGGGAATGGTGATGTACAGTGCTGTTCGATAAAAGTGACTCACCTGATTTTTTTTTACTAAAAATATTTTTTGTCTATTGTTTTTGGGGTTAAAATAATTTCTAATCTTACTAATATAAAGATCACTTCCCGACCACCTAGGAAAAAAGTTTATTCACCCTGAGGTATTCTATTGATAATTATAAATTTGGATATAAATGAGATTCAGGAAAAAACTCTGTGCAAAAAAAGTGACTCAGATATCACATTCTAATGATTAAACTGGTAAATTTAAAGAGCTTTTAACAAAATATTGAAAACTATTTTACAATACACTCAGAACAATATTCTAGAGAACTCTAGAACAGCTTGAATTAAATCTAGAGTATTCCAGAATATTCCAGAAAGCCTCATACAGTATTAAAACAGCTTGAAATAGCCACTCAGAACCAGTAAAGGCATCTATTATTGCCCTCTCAAAAGCAGGCAAGTCTACGAGAGAAATTGCAGAAATTGCTATAACCTCACAATCAACTGTCTCTCGAGTGCTTAGGGCATATAATGATGCCACTTCTGCTCCAAGGAAGGAAACAAGGGGACGAAAGAAAAAGATTGATGATAGGGTGATGGCAGGGTAATCAAGAGAGAAGTTGCAAAAAATAGGAAGAACTAGCCAAGAAATTACAGCCAGTCTAAGTGAAGAGCAAGGTGTTAGTCTTGTCTCTTCAACAGCCTGTTGATGGCTGTTAGAACAAGGCTATAAATCTTGTACACAAAGGTTTAAGCCACTAATAAGCAAAACCAACAAAACCAAGAGACTTGAATGGGCTCACTATTACAAAAATTTTACCGTAGAAGACTGGAAGAATGTTCTCTTCTCCGATGAAATGAAAGTTGAGCTAAATTCAAAGGATAAGCAATCTAAAATCTGAACTGAAGTTAGCAGTAAGTACTGTCAAGCATCCATTCAGTATAATGTTCTGGGGATGCTTTTCTTTTCATGGAATTGGTTTCTTAAAACCTATTGAAAAGACCCTTAAGAGCAAGCAGTACAAGAGAATTTTAGAGTCTTGTCTGCTCCCTTC
Source organism: Acanthosepion pharaonis (assembly GCA_903632075.3). Taxonomy (NCBI): domain Eukaryota; kingdom Metazoa; phylum Mollusca; class Cephalopoda; order Sepiida; family Sepiidae; genus Acanthosepion; species Acanthosepion pharaonis. Next base: position 1,411,516 of record CAHIKZ030001802.1, read on the forward strand.
TGCTGAAAGGAATTCAATGCTTGGAGATGAGATTTTCCAGAACCTAATCAAGTCAATGCCAAAAAGGGTTGAAAAAGTTATTCAAAATAAAGGAGGACCCATAGATTATTAAATATTTCGAACTATATTACCTATTATAAATAACTTATACCTCTATTATTCTTTATTTAAAGCTGTTCAGTTATGTTTCTATTGATTACTAGTTGCAGGAAATAAGTGAGTTACTTTTTTTGCACAGAGTTTTTCCCTAAATCTCATTTATATACAAAATTATAATTATCAATAGAATACCTTAGGGTGAAGTAAACTTTTTTTACTAGGTGCTCGGGAAGGGGTCTTTATATTAGCAAGATTAAAAATTAGTTTAATCCCAAAAACAAAAGGCAAAAAAATTTTTTAAGTAAAATCAGGTGAGTCAATTTTATCGAACAGCACTGTATGTGTATGTGGTGTGGCGGATCCCAGTTGTAAAGGTCAGGGCTGGTGGGACAAAGGAATGTAGCTCGTCAGAACACATACCATGGAAATAGCAATAGAGCAGCAAGATGCTCGCAACATTTTATCTGTGGGAAAGTGGTTGTAGGGTGGAAAATAATTCATCATCCACAAGTCAATGTAGACGCTTTTGAACTCAATCAAGACAGGCAGCTACAGCCCAGATATGGCAGCAATACTCCATTTTGGGTCTAATCTGGCTTGCGTAAAAAAAAAAACTATATATTCATTCTGTGAGCAACAAATTCTCTTACCTTTTTTTTAAAGATTTTTTAATATTATTTTGTGTCAGATCATTTCATCTGTTGTATGAACATTTCCCCTTCATGACAATTTGTTAAAACTACTGACTTTCAAAATTTCTGATTTATTTTCCTGAAAGAGCTACTGAAGCAGATAAATAGATTCCTTATCTTGTTTTCTTAAAATTAACCATGTGTTTCCTCACCATTATCATCCTCCATTAATCTTCTTGGCATGGGTAAATCAACTGTTCATTTTAACCCTTAAGTCTTGTGCCATTATATATCAAATAAATTATGTCAGCTAATGGTCAAATTATCAAATAGATTACATGTCAACTAATGGTCAAAGTATCAAATAATATATGCCAGCTAATGGTCAAAGTGTCAAATAGATTTTATGCCAACTAGCAGTCAAAGTGCCAAATAGATTATACATTGGCTAATGGCAAAAATATCAAATACTTTATATGCTAACTAACAGCCAAAGTGTCAAATAGATTATATGTCAGCAAATGGTCAAATAACATATATATATAAAGGAATGGGCTTTGTAAAAAAACATCCTGATTTTGATTTAGATCTGCATGGTTTTCTCAATTTGAATTCCTCAAGAAGATGGTAAGACTAAAAAGATTTAAAATACAAATAAACAGATCTGGGCAAAGTTTAACATATATACAGTTTTTCTCTTGATATCTCTTTTACTGTCTGCTTTCTTGGCAATTTTTATTGTTTTAACAGGCTATTTTTAGAATGTTAATAAAACCCAAACATACAAAACTGCCTTCTCTTTTTTCTCAAGAATTGACAACAAAAGAATTAAACAATAAAAGTGAGTTTTATAAATAGAAATTGATAGCCAATCAGAAGCCAATTATTCTCAACTTCAGAAACTTATTGGCTGTTTTTCAACACAATAAAAAGGAATAGCTGCTAGAGTTTGTGGGAAGAAAGATATGAAGAATTTTATAATCATTTGGTCAAAAAGACTGAAGCTGATTGGTCTGTATTTGCTTGTATCAGCAGGAGAAACTCATTGGTATCAGCAAGAGCTTCTTTTTTTTCATCAGCAGGAGCCACTCATTGATATCAGCAGGAGCCACACATTGGTATCAGCAGGAGCCATTCAAAAAAATTGAAAGTGACAATATAAGATGGATTTTATTTTTGCCTTTTCAAATGCATAAGAAGAATTTTTTTCAGTATCCTGAACAAAAGAACACAAAAATATGAGAAGAATATTGAATAAAATAAAACAAAAAAGGCATTAAAAATTTATCAAAAAGCATAAAAGTGAAAAACAAGATGAGTTGTAAAACATGTGTTTTGATTTAAACTATGCAGGTAGTGGCTACTATTATATATTTCTTATTACTCTAAAAACATTATATATATATTTGATAAACATGTTTTAGTAGACAGAAATATCTTTATTAAACAGTCTAAATTAAGGACTACTTGACTGTGCAAGCAACAGTCTTAATAAAGAAAATGTATTGTCAGGCAGCAAACAAACTTAGTTTATGTTTCCCTTGTAGTTGAAACCACCATTAAGCCCTGAGTGTTTGAGACCACTCAGTTACAAAATGCTTACACTCAAGTGAAGTTCAATTTTCTTCTTTTTTTACCATTTCATCTCAAGCAAGTCAATAAAGCCACTAAGATACAAGGGGTCACTGATGGTGAGAGAATATGAGGAAAAGAAAATATTAGTAACCTATCATGAGGAAAAGAAAATATTAGTAACCTATCATTACTGGCCTATGAACACAAACACCGACACAACATCTGTATAACAACAGACACCAATATCTTTAAACATCCTCATTGGTCAATACTGACCAATGAAATATCTTCCCACTTAAATCCAAAATCCTGTCTGGGAACCTACTCATGGTTATTTAAGGAAGCCCAGACAGTAGAAAGACAGAGAGAGAGAGACACACACACAGAGGCACACGCAAAGATAGATGAATGCTGCAGTTGCCATCTTTATGATCCAATTGAGAGACCATCTTGCAAATAATTAAAGAATACATACAAATTACCACACCATAGAAATACATCATGAAATACAAAGTCAAACAACTTCATACAACTCAAGCTAACCATGCTCAATACAACAAAAGATTAAATCTGAGCAAGATTTCTAACTCCAAATCTCTGAAAACTAAAGACAAATCTTCATGCAGCTCAATAAAAAAAGAACATACTCTATTACCTCTTAACACTGCATTTACATCCACTGTAAATAAATTCACTTAAGTTTATTGTTGCATTTTGTTTCTGTAAATAGATATTGCTAATCTTCAGCATTGTCTTTTCTTACATCAGTTATGCTGCATGGTGGAAAGGAGGAATACATTTCAATGAAATCGTTCTGATATTTATACAGGTTAAGTTCTACCTTTCTCCTTCTCACCATCTGCAACAAGTGGTGACACCCAACGGGAGTAAACCTGGTCTACTACAAGTGGTGACACCTAAGGTGGGCGAATCTGGGCTGCAACAAGTAGTGACTCCTGATGCAAGCTAATTGACCAAAGAAAAAATAAAAATGCAACTGTTAACCTTCAAGCAGAATGAATGCCAACAAGCCAGTATAAGTAAATAATCAGTAACAATTTCTCTGAATCAAACACACTAAACAAAGAAAAAGAAAATTAATAAAGATGACTGCAAATGACAATGCTATAAAAACCACTCTTAATTCCTTGTTGGTTTTACAACTTCCACCATTAAACCCCATGAATACAAAAAACTGGTTTCTGTGACTACAAGCTATCTTTTAAGCACATGGTATCTGCTCACAGAAAATTAAATTTGCAATCATAGTGCAAGCTTTACATCCAGATGTGGAAAATGAAGTAGTGTGAGGTCACATCAGCAGCAATGATTTTTCTGAGCCAATTCTACACCATCTCTGGTTCGGAAAATTGCCCATTTCAATCGTACAAAAGCTAATGTTGATTACAGATGATACTTCACTGGACAGATTGGTTGACATTGCAGACAAAATATTCACATCATTGTTGTGGTAGGATCCACCTAATTTGCATAGTGGAGTACCGACCATATAAATATGGTTGGTACCAGGAAGACGGGGGAGGAATCAAGAGATTCAATCCAGAGACTCTGCCCGACTGTGACTAAGTCAGCACATTCTCCAGGAACGGTCTTCCCAGGAATATACAAAAGACTATATGTAAATATTGTGTACACTTTCTTGTTTCAATACATATTCTAAGTACATTTTGTGTTGCATTATTATTCCATGCATTAGTCAAGTTTCAACAATCATACAATCATCTATTGAATTCCCTGAAACCTAGGGACAAAAAGGAAATGAACTGTCACTGCAAGAAGCTGGAAGAATCAATAAATTTGCACCAAAACAGCTACAACTACTTTTAAATCAACGCCACCTCTCACACAGAAAATCCAGGCACCATATCTGTACAAGAAGCTCCAGTCATGATACATCCAAACCAAAAGCCTACAAAGTCTGCTGGTACCATCAAAAATCTGATAAAGATGCCATAAAATATATGCAAGCATGAATCATTCACAAATAGCTGGTCTTCAAAAACGGACCTACCAATGAGTGAGTCTACTAGTCTATGTAGGAGACCAACAGCTACAAGTTTCGCAGTCTCAGTCTTCAGGCAGAGTGTGACTCAATTTGGCCTCTGACTGTTGATAGAGTCATATCTAAGGAAAAAATACTTTGAGGTGCCCAGCCCTGTGGAACAGCTGCCTGAGGCTGCATCCTCTAATTGCACTAGAAATGTGTGGGTCAGTTCTCATCATTGAGATCAGCACAACTGATGGTTGTGGGGACTGGGGAATTTTTGTTCCTGGCCCAAGGGTATGCACTCGAGTTCCCACATAAAACCCAGCCTTGTGTCACATCTCATCTCAGTAGGGAGCCTTGGCTAAATACTACAAATTCCTGGTCAACACTGGAGGTACCATCAGCATTATCTCTGTCACCACAATACGTAGTCCAATTCCATTTTTACCTATTAAAACTTCAGGTGTCCAATGATACATAAATCCCTACATAGGACACTAAAGAATTAGTACTAAATATAAGAATAAGACAAGCAAATATTTGGTCATTCCACCTGGACAATGTAAAGATACCAATATTAGATGCAGATTTCCTAGCTCATTACAATTTATCAGTCAATATTAAGCAAAGAAGCTTGACTGATAAAGAAACCAATTTACATATAATTGGTATCCACGCCGAATATAAATCCATTGGAATCAACACATTATTCTGCCACAGCATTAAATATCTCAAGATACTAGATAAATACAAGACCTTCATCAGACCTTTTAAATACATAGACCACATTTTGTATAACACCAAACACCATATTAAAACAATGAGGTATAAAGATAAATACAAATTCGCTAAGTAAGAGGTTGATAAAATGTTAAAGGAAAGCATCAGACCACCTGAAAATCCTCACAACTCACCTCTACACCCAGTACCCAAATCAGACCAGAAAGGGTACAAACCATGCATCAATTATAGAAAATTGAAACCCATCAACCATTTGTGACAAATATCCAGACCAACACATACTCAATTTTGTGTTCAGTTTGTATGGCTCACATGTATTTTCCAAAATAGACCTAATGCAGGTGTTATAAAATAAAATGAGATATATCTCGGCTGATTTTCAGGCAAATAAACTAACATACTCAAGAGCAAGAGCCGGATGTGAACAGGATAAGGCCCCATCACAAAATGACCATTATTGTTGTTTGCGCATAGACCCGATGCATGATTTCCGGTCGAAAAATAAAATAATATTTTAAAGTGTTTCTATTTTTCGACCAATAAAAATGCTTCCCTCCTGATTATACTCATGTCGTTTTATGAGCCTGTTAAGCCATAAAAAACGCCAAAAAAGGGGTCACACGAGGAAATACAACAGCAGTCAACAGGAGGCCAGGGAAGAGATCTGTCACAGGCAGTCAGCAGCAGGAGCGCCACGCCAACCAGTGAGAACTACTATGAGAGATCAACCCAGATCGGAAGCTGGCTTATGAACTATACCACAAGATAGCTGTCCCAAACCCACACGTTCCTGTTGAAATAAATCACGTAAATCTATTTCTGCTGTTGTCATATTTCTTTCTTGCAACCATATGCTTGTCTATAACACAGGCATTGGAAGACATACCAAAAACCGCTGTAACAACACCTTTCAAGTTTTCACCTTTCAACACCTATACAAGTTTACTCAAATGCCTTTCTGTCTAATAAATGCTGCCAAATCATTCCAATGGCTATAGATCGTCCTGAGAGAGATACCGTTCTCATATGCTTACATAGATGATATACTTATTTCTAGTGCTGATTAAGCAGAACACTTACACCAAGTCTTTCAGAGTTTATCTAAATTTGATTTAAAAATCAACGCTGGTGAATGCATTTTTGGCGCACCCAAAATAACCTTCCTGGACAACATAATTGATAAAGACAGCATAACACCTCTGCCAGAAAAGGTAAATACCATTCAAAATTTTACTCCTCCAAACTCTATTCATCAATTACATAGATTAACAGATTTACTAAATTACTATCAATGTTTCATCCCCAACTTATCCTCAGTACTCTTACTTCTCACCAATTTATTACAAACCAAAAATAAGAATATATCCTCACAACCTGAAGAAATGTATGCTTTGAGACAGCCAAATCAGCTCTCATTAACTTCTTACCTTAACAGCAATGAACACACATTCATATACCTTGTGACGAATGCTTCTTGCTCTGCAGTAGGCACAGTCATCAAACAAGTAAGCAGCATTGTACGAATGACTATCTCCTTCTTTTCAGCTAAACTGACATCAATACAAACACAATATAGCACTTTCTCTAGGGAAGTTTTAGCCATTTACCTGGTAATAAAACATTTCAGGCACATCCTTGAAGGCAATCATTTTATAATATTCACCAGCCATAAGCCACTCACACAGGCAAAGCATAGTAATTCACAGACTTACAACACTTGAGAGATTAGATATTTAGATTTTATATCTCATTTCACCACTGATATATGCTTTGTAAAAGCACAACAAAAAAGGTACAGTTATACTATGACACACTCATATAACTACATTAACTAACAATACATTGGGTCAAGATTTAATTTCAGATAAAAAGAAATCTGACACTATACTATCAGAAGTATTAAGTAACACTTCACTAAAAATGGAACAATTTCCAGTCACCTTTAGCAACAAAAATCTCTAATGGAATATTATCTTGGCTAACCCTAGGCCTTACATACTTCCTTCACTAAGGAAGTAAATTTTCCTATATCTACACAACTTATCTCATCCAAGTAAATGGTCAACAACTAAGCTCATCAATGAGAGTTTTGTGTGGCAAAACATGCCAAAGGATATTCATGCCTGGGCAGTAAGTTGTTTCAGTTTTAGACTAATAATATTCAAAAACATACCAAAGCACCCATAGGCACCTTTAGTGGCCCAGATGCCTGATTCAAATATCTGCACATCAATCTCGTTGGGTCCTTACCTAGCTGCCAAGACTACCAATTGACTATAGTAGATAGATTTTCCAGATGGTCAACAGCAGTTCCCATCAGAGATATTTTAGCTAAATGCAATAGTAAATGCCATACACAAAGAATAGATTGCACATTTCAGTGTACCAAATAACATAAAAACAGATTGTGGTGCATAATTTTGTTTGACACTTCTCCAGGAATTCACCCATTTGCTAGAAGCAAAACACATTAAAACAATGGCATATCATCCCAAATGGCAGAGTAGAACATTTTCACTTTCAACTAAAACTTCCTTAGCTAAGAAACCTGTATACTGGGTAGATAATTTACCATTTATCCTTCTTCCAGTTTGAAACACACTCAAAGAAGATATAAGTTGTACCCCAGCCAAAAAAATTATGCCTACCAGGACAATTTTTTGACACTAATGTTTTCTCTCATCTTCCTTTATTTAAGAATTGAAAACCAGAATATTGTAATTAAAATTTACATCTCCTCAACAATCAAATAGAAACACATATATACCAACAGATTTATATATATGTTAGATGTAAATATATTTTTGTATGTGAGGACACTGTACAAAAACCACTCACACTACGCTATCAAGTTACCTTCAAAGTAGTGTTGTACAGATAAATGTTTCACGGGTCAAAAAGGCATTCACAATGACAATGCCAGTATTGAGAGATTAAAACCCACTCTGCTAGAATGCACACATCAAACACATCCTCTGGACTTATGTACACCCTCAACATCAACTATAGACATCCACTAGACACCCGTACTAAATCTGGCAGGAAAGTTACTTTCATAAAGGACATGACACTTACATCTATTATTAAAATTGACATGGTCAACCTTCTACAGTGGGGATAGTAGCACTACCTGTCTATGCACACAAACCCTTACACAACATCCACATAGCAACAAACACAAATATCATTAAACATCCTCAGTTTTGAATACTGACCAATGAAATACCTCCCCAATTAAATCCAAAATCCTGTCTGAGAGCCTACCCATGGTTATTTAAGGAACAGGCCTAAACAACGAAAAGACAGAAAGAAAGAGACACAAAGGCACATACACACACAGACTCATGATGCTGTTTCCATATTTACAATCGGACCAAGAAATCATCTCACAGACAATTGAAGAACACATATTACTGCACCATAGAAAACAATATTGAATATAAAGTCAAACAACTTCATGCAACTCACAAACTAATCACACTTGAAACAATAAAAGATTAAATCTGGTCATGATTTCTAACACCATCAGTACGAGCTCTGAAAACTTATGCGTTTTATTATCAACTGTGGATTTTGTGACATGGAGTCTTCAACATATCCACCCATTTATCCAAAAGGAATTTTTTTAATCATTTCACCTGAAAGCCACTAGGATGCAAGGAGTTACTGAGAGTGAACGAAACAGAGGACAATAAAAGAACAGGATTCAAGGAGGCTGTTATGGGACCTTACCCATATATATACATATGGACTATTCCATATGTAATAAATACTGCACCTCAGGAGGAAGCAGGGAGTTCAGTCTGAAGTCTGGAGTGAAGTCCGTCAGAAGTCCGTCAGGAGTCAGTCAGTCGAGTCAGAGGCAGTCAGAAACAGAGTCGCGTTCAGACAATTACTACAAGACATTGGAATAGTGATACTGGTCGAGACTACATTGTTCTCTCTACTAAACCTGATTGTTCATACTAACACTTTCTACTTCTCTGTATATATTCCTGTTTGTAATATATCTGTGTTATTCCATCTCCGTGTTCGAGTTCTTCTTTATTGGTTCTACCTTGGACCATCACCGTGGTACAAGGACCTGGACCATAACATAGGCAAATAACAATTGACAATGAATATAAATTTTTGACAAGAAAGCAAGAAGCTGGAAGAGAGCTCCACAGGTGAGAGTGTGTGAGAAGAAAGTATTAGAATAGAACCTACAAGCAAGAGATGATAACTGACATTGCCTTTAAGTTCTTGAAGATCCTAGTTGACAAGGAAGAAATGCAGGATGAGAAACTATTGGAATAGAACTTATAGTTACAGCTCGAAATTTCAGCAGTAAAATTACAAGACCTATCTGCCAATCTAGTACTGCACTTAAGTTCATGAACTTGGGTTAACAACAAGGAAACCTCACAAGAACAATAACCCTGAAAATATTAATATGACAAGACAAAGGGAAGCTATGCTACAGTGGTGGGAAAGTGACTGAAGCCACGCTGCCAGGTCAGGACTGATAATATTGCAGATTCTACTTTGAATTTTGTCAAGAATCTAGATATATAAAAGAAGCACCAAACCAGATATAGCAGCAATAACCAATATGCAAAGGAATGATAGACTTATAAATGTGCAAGATTCAGTTTAATTATTCTCCTTCATATCAGCAGATGACGTGAGACTAAGAAGGTGCAATGAATTTCTCTTCTGGAAGTTAGCATCAGCCATTCTGATGGAAAAAAAAAGTTTCTTTAAGATGATTAATTTAGCAGAGTTTCATTTAAGAGGTATTGGAATAATAAATAAAGGAACACTTTTGAGATCAAGTGGCACTACACCAAAAATTGAGGATTTCCATTCATAGGTTTATATAAACAGTCAAAATTGGGATGGAAGTTATTGCTGAACCACCTGCTGACAGATATAAATTGTCAATTGACGTTGTTCTGAACTACCAATGACTGGTTGCATACTGTCAGAGAGAGTTCCAAATGTGTATTGCAATGTCGAGATGGACAGAAGGGTAGTTGGAGAGAGTCTCTGTTCTCACTAGTTGAAAGGGAAGGATGACATGAGCGGAGTTGTTCCAAGTGTCATCCCACCAGACTGCACAAGTGAATCTCTGAAATAAACAACCAAATATATGAGAAATATGTTTTTCATTTCTCACCATGACATTTATTTTCACCTTACATGAAACATATGCAAGACTTTTCCCTGTATGCGAATGAGAATAGAAACATGTGGGGATACAAATACTTTCATGGCAATTGCTCCGAGGAGCTGCATTCACTGGTTCCCAGACTTCATGAATTCAAGCGCCCTATGTTGCTGGCATCCCGCTCTCACCTTTTCACTGTCGAAACTCTTAAATGTAGCCGTCTCTTCTATTCCAATAGCTTCATGTCTCGCACCTCTCACCTGTGGAACTCCCTTCCCTATTCAAGTTTCCCTGAGAGCTATAATCTCCAGCTTTTCAAATGTAATGTCAATCAACATCTCCAGTTTCCTTGATCTATCCACTACCCTTCTCCTCATCCTTTCTTCTATCACTCCTATCTGTACTTGCTCCAAATTTTTTTGTAACCCCTTGCGTCCTAGTGGCTTTTCACCTTGCTTTGGGTGAAATGCTTAAAAAAAAAAAATGCTCCCAGTCAATGAAAACCTGAGAGAGGAACCTGTTGTACGTCTACATATGCAGCAGTTTTAGCCATCTCTTACTGGAAAGATCTTTTCTAAGTCTTTCCTGATTTTTTTTTTTCCAATTCTCTTTTGCATTTTGTTTTCAAACTGAAATAACAATTTTAAATGGTCTCTCTTCATACATTTGCCGGACTGGAAGCTTATATGTTGGACTAAGTAACTGTAAGTAAGATACTAGATTCATGAGGTACTTGGCAAGGGATAAATTCATGAACAAAGACAGATGAGACTTGCATATTAATTATAGCGGACATATGGTCGAGTGGTTGGTATGTTAGCATTCCAACTATGATCCCCAGGTTTAAATCTTACCATTTGTCAAGGAGGAGACTTCTTGGTAGTACTGACCTGGGGAGTTCGATATAAGCATTCAGCACCATTTGGGAATGCTTGAAAATCATATCACAGGTTGACCCAATGCTTGTGAGTAAAACTGAGTAGATAAAACTTTTTGAAAGCTGTTGATAGTTGTGTTAGCACTAAAGTGACAAGTCATCATAACCGCAGATTTGAGCGTGCTCGCCTACTTCAACCTAATGATCACACTAGATTATGCACTCTCTCCCAGAAAATGTATATAAGGTCCACTCGGAATAGTTGCAGTATAAACCACAGCTGGACTCTTTGGATGTTCAACAGGAATAAATGGAACAAGTTTGCCACCCTAGTAGTCAGACACACAAATTGTGATTTTACAATAACATAATATAATGGTTGACCATTCATATCTGAGTATGCCTGTCTACTAGGGCAGCTAGCCAATCCCTGTTGCAGATGCATGCTCAGGTGTTTGTTCAATACCCACAGAGCTCCCCTGTGGTTTATATTGCAATTATGCTGAGCAGACCTTAGTTACAGTTTCTGGGAGAGAGCACATTATCTTGCATGATCAACAGTCTGAACAAGTCCAGTACACTCAAACACTTGGTCACAATGACTTGTGATTTTGTGCTAGCACATCCATCAATAGTTCCCAAATAGTTCCATTTACCCAATTTCACTCACAAGTCTTGGGTCAACCTGTAGTATGGTTTTCAGATACTTCCCAAAGGTATGACATGCTGGGATCGCTTCCCCCAAGATGATAACATCAAGGAGTTAACTTCTTGACAAAATGACCATGGTAATATTTGAACCCTGGTTTCATGGTTGAAAATAAATGTTCTCTAACCAGTCAGTCATGCACTCATGATTTTACAATATAAACTCAAGTGAATGTATGGAAAATGATAATTTTTATCCTTTTTTTTCCTTTTCTGCTTTTTACATTCACTTTATTTACTTCTTCCTTTTCGCTAATTTGTTAAACATTCATTGAAAATTCAAATTATTCAGTAACTTAGCTTCAATTTTCTATAAATACTTTCAATTTGTTCTGATGAACTTTCCTCGATGGTACCTAGACTCTATGAATTTAAGCACAGTACTAGATTGGTAAGTATCACCAAGTCTTATGCTAGCAAGTGCTACTAGAATGACTACAATTATAATATCTACTTTCACAGTGTATGACATACACAAAAGAACTTTTATTGGTTATTGGTCCTGACCTGGCATCTCACTTTCAGTCACTTTCCCACCACCATAACATGGCTTTACTGTGACTATAAATATTTTCATAATCATTCTAAATAGTCATTGGGATTTCATTTTTAAAAGTTGTTATTTTTATTCCCCACCCCACCACAGACCAATTGTACATATGTGAACTAATGAGGACTTTGAGACACTGAAGTATTATAATGGTTGTAGTAAGGAGGGTGAGTAAGAATATGTTGTTTTGGTGTAAGGAATACTGTGGTATGTTTGGGTCAGTAATTCTGGTTAGCTAAGTTTAAGATAAGACAGATTGAAACCCAATCTTACCCATATCTCCTCTTTTGGCCCTCTGCCACATTTTTGTATTATATCAAAATAAGTATTACTCTCCTCTATGGTATATAGACATTATGAATTTAAAGGCAGTACTAGATTGACAGCTAGGTCTCATCATTTTTCTGTTTGAATGGTTAGATGTAACTAAGTTTCTTCTCTCACACTTCTCACTTGTGGAACTCGCTTCTGGTTTCTTGCTTTCCAGTTAAATTTTATCTTCAAAAATTTAAATAGAATTTCTTAATTCCCCTTTTATTGTTCTCTCTCCTTAATAATGTTTTTTTTCTCCTATTCTCTGACACTTAGTAACACCTTCCATCTTAATGGCTTTATTGTCTTGCTTGGCATTAAATGATTACAAAAATGCGACTGCTGTAGAACAGTGAATATGCCATAAATCCTCAATTATTCAATGTTATTGGTCATTACTGGCATCTTAGCTTTGGTCACTTTCTCACCACCATAACATGGCTTCCGTGTACCTTTTCTATAAACATTTTCACAGCAATTGTCTTGATGTGCTTTTCTGTATGCTTCCTAGACTCTATGAATTTAAGCCCAGCACTAAATCAGCAAAAAGATTTTCATCATTTTACAGTTAAGGGGTGATTTCTGTCATCTGGCATTTTCTGGGGTCCGGTAGTGTCCTGGTTCCAAGGGTGCTGGATTAAAGAAGTCAGACTGTATTGTTTTATCATTTTACATACAATTTTTCTCATCAGAATCTATCTTGCATATTTATAAATCTACCCTTCATCCGAGCATTTTTCCCTGGTGCCCTGACTACATGAATTTAAGCATACTGCTAGATTGGCAACTGGGTCTCACTTTTTTACTGTTGAACTAGCTAGATGTAACCATCACTTCTATTCTAACAGTTTTTTTGCTTGTACTTTTCATTTGTGGAATTATGGGTTCAAAATCTTCGGGAACATTTTTATTTTTGAATCTTGTTCTTTTTATAGTCCTTTCTCCTCTTTAACAGTTTTTTACTCTTAGCACATTGCATCATTTTGGGCTTGGAGAACTCTCTGCCCAGAACTCAGGGGCAAAAAGAGTTTTCATTAAACTGGCATTGTGCCACATGCAGCCCTTGGGGGTGGGGGTAGCTAAATATTCTAGCTGTGACCTGTTCCAGTTAAACAGTCAAACTTTCTGCCTGAAGGCAGAGAGGAACCCGGACGAGGCTCCACCAAAGGTCAGAGTCTCGTTCAGGGACGTAGACTGACCCTGAACGCACTTATGCAGGTTCAAAAGGGAATATTTTTGGCTGAGCCTACGGACTCAGAGAACCTATGTGAGACCGGCCTTGTGCCACATGCAGCCCTCATGTTGGGGTAGCTAAATATACTAGCTGCGACCTGTTCCGGCTAAACAGTCAAACTCTCTGCCTCCGGGCAGAGAGGAACCTGGATGAGGCTCCGCTGAAAATCAGAATCTTCGAGGAGGTAGACTGTCCCTGAACCCGCTTATGCATGTTCAAAAAGGGAATATTTTTGGCCAAGCCTACAGGCTCAGAGAACCCATGTTAAACTGGCTTTGTGCCACATGCAGCCCTCATGGTGGTGGGGTAGCTAAATATACTAGCTGGGAGCAGTTGAGTACAAGACATGTGAGAACTACCGACCTTCCAGTACTAGCACTCCTGGATTTACTTGTGATGACCTTGTACATAACTGTTGCCTTTATTCTTATTGTATTGGTTTTTACAATAAACATTTACTTATTTTATCCACCATGTTTTTCAAGCATATATTCCTATTATCATGGAATATAACATCATCCTAGTGGCATTATTACCTTCATTGGGGTAAAACGATAAAAAAAATCTCCTACAGGTTAATAGGTGTTTCTTGTCATTCATTAACCTAGATCAGTCTTTTAGTCATTCATTTTCTTAACATTGTTTTTTACTGTTTTCATTTAAATATTTACTTGTATCAATTTTTTCTCCTATGAATTGTGATAGAAAAGATGATTAAATAAGGCAAATTAATGACTTCCATAAGGGAGCCATTAATTAAGAAACAATGAACATCATGCAACAGAAATACAAGCAATTAATAACACTGAAGCACATCAAAAAGAACTGCAGGGACAAATAAATACAAACAGAAAGAGAAATGGTGGCTAAAGAAGCCAAGCTTGACAGCAAGGCTGCCACAGCAGCAGAAAAAGTAAAAGATTCAAATTCTAGCTTTGGAATTATCTGATATAATGGAATATACATACATCTGTGTTCCCCCTCACTGGAATATGATTGGCTGGTGTCCGTCATAAACACCGACAGACGTATAGGAGAATCAAGAGCCTTAGTCTGAGAGCTAAGTCTATAACAATGCCCATTGGACTACGCCATTGATCTACACCTTTTACCTGCAACTACCACACGTACCAGTCGATTACTGCTACTGTATTCTACTTGGTTATAGTAGCCAAAACCACTTAGCTACTTTGTTCAAATATATCCCTTTCTGGGACATATCATTATCCAATGGGATAATAGCCTAGAGAATTAAAGTATGAATCTGGTGCTATAGTCATTGTGAGTTCAATCCATAGACAAAGTAGTACAGATATACTCAGACTCACTGGACACAGAACTTTGTATTATAGGAGCAATCAACCAAGATGAGATAAGTTTTTCTTACCCAAGTCCATCCTTCAAATTTATAAATCAACCATTTGCCCTTGAATAGAATACTACTGTCATATATGGTCTGGAGCCCCCACTGTTCATCTTAAGGTCCTTGACAAAATCCAGAGATGGATATGCAATGTGATTGGCTCTGATCTGGCATCTCATTTACAGTCACTCTCTCACAGACGTGCTGTTACATACCTCTGTCTTTTCTCCAAATACTTTCACAGTAACTGCTACTTTTGCTAGTTCCCAAACTGCATGACTTTAAACGTGCTACTAGGTTGGCATCTCAGTCCCATCTTTTCACTGTTGAAACAGTTAAATGTAGCCGTCTCTTCTACTCCAATAGCTTCATGCCTCACACTTCCCATCTGTGGAACACCCTTCTTCTTACTTGCTTCCCTGATAGCTATAATCTCCAAATATTCAAATGCAATGTCAATTGACATCTCAGGTGCCTTGATCTATTCCCTGTCCTTCTCTTCATCCTTTTCTTTATCACGCCTATTTACTCTTGCACCAACTCTCTGTAACCCCTTGTGTGCTAATGGCACACCCTCCTTGCCTGGGGTGAAATGCTTTAAAAATTATCCTTAGATATGGACAGTGAAATGAAAAGACTCTATCCCTTTAGATTAAATAAAGAAATCAATTCAAAATTCCCCAAAGTTTAACTCAATTGAAAGATACCTGAAGAAGGCTGGAGAACACAATGGCCAAAATGTAATGGTAATGGACATATTAGTCATATAATGGTCATATATTGCTTTCCAGAGATTTTCTTTGCATATGTATTGTTTTCTGTTATTAAACACAACTCTTTTAATAATAGTGTACATCTTTTCTCTTTCATTTATATCTGAACATATCAAATTGCTTTTCCGGGTGCATGCTGGTCAGTTGTTTAGGTGAAAAACATATGTCTTCTGGAATGTTAATCCCACAACAAAAATGGTGGACCTGCATGTGTGTCCATGTAATGAAATACAAAGAAACAACTAAAACCACTATATATACAAACAAATGATAATGCATTATTAACAAGACAAAATGTTATATTGTGTGTATGGGACAAAACAATGAACATGCATGAAAACATTTAAAGACTAGTAAATTGTTCATGTATATAAAATGTGCGTAGAAGTCCTAGAAAAAATGAAGTTGCATATGTATGTGTGTGTGCATTTGTGTGCGTGTTTCCCAAATGGAAATGTGTTTTCATGATAGGCCTACCTCCTAGTGTATCTAAGGAAAACAGAAAGATGAGAATATTACAGTGCATTTATTGTTTCAGAAAGCACCCCCTAGTGGTGTTTTTTTTAGTCAAGAAAGTAAGTGGAGTACACTCCACACTGCGCTTAAATTCAAAAAGTCTAGGTACCATAAGAAAGTGCTCATCTAAACAGTTACCATAAAAGTATTTATAAAAAAGACACAGAAAGGCAACCTTCCAGTGGAAAAGTGACTGAAGCCAAGCTGCCAGATCAGGACTAATAATACTGCTGATTCTTACTTGGATTTTATCATGGAGCTCAAGTTAAATAGCGTGGGCACTGGACCATATATGGCAGCAATATTCTAAGCATAGATGAATGGTAAATTTATAGATATGTAAGATAGATTCTGGAGAGAAATATATAAATATATAACAAAGAAAAAGGTCTTGTTTATTAGGGAGTGTTCATATATTTCTTCTTTATGATGTTCATTTAATATTGTCAACAACCTAAAAATACATGCAGGTGTGAATATAAAGAAAGACATAAAGTAATTCAATCATTTCTGTCCTATCAAAGATGTGAAAACTTATAATATCTTCAAAGACAAAATTCTGCCTTCATATTTCAATTCTCTCAGTGGGTTTTCCCTCTCTTTTCAAAGCAATGTCATGATTAACACGAAAATGAATAATTATTACAAGGTGAACACGTTTAGACTATTACTGATAATTAGAAATAAAATTATATTGAGAGAAAAGTTTTCTGTGATTATTTAATACAGAAAGAACAACAAAATACAATCAATTTTTAATTAATACTGTTAATTGAGGCACATAAAAGGTTGTACTAATTAAATTTGTTTTTATTATATTTATTAACTAAATTTATTATTCATTAATTTTTACCTATTTTCTCAGAAGATGCATCTTTAGAAAATTATATTAAATCAAATTTTAGATTCCAGAGACCTTGTTTTTAGCAAAGAATTGCTAAGGCAATCGCCCAGCATCTCCTCGGTGAAGGCGAGGTTCTTCGATAATCCAATATTTTATCCTTAATTATCATAGATTGAAATTTATTTCAGAATTTTCTCCAGCTGAAATGATAGGGGATAGGGAGATGTATTTATTTTATGCAAACATGTCTTACATGCCATCAAATAGAATAATTATTGGCTATGAAATTACATATAGCACAAACAAGGAAAAACATGATAAAGAAAATAAATAAATTATGGGTTTGATTAAAATGCTTAATTGGGCATAAAAAGGCTGTGCTTATCAAATTTCAGTTTGTTAAACACAAATTTCTATTTGGGAATTTTATTTCTAGCAAGATACAATATGCTAGCAGTGCAAAAGAAGTATTGTCATTCAAATTGCAGATGCTAAATAAATAAAAATGTGTGTGTGCATGTACATATATATATATATATATATATATATATATATATATATATATATATATATATATATATATATATATATATATATATATGAGATAGGAGTAATGGTAATGGATAGCAGCTTGGATTGAGGAATCGCAGAGCCGAGTTCGAATTCCAGTCGAATTCATTACATTCACTTATGTGCTAATAACCTTGGGAAAGGTGTGAATCCTCTTCTTCTCCCTCCAGCTATGGGTAAATAGCAGGACAGACTGGGTTCTATAGCCTTGGATGGCAACTGGAGTAGGAGAAGGACAACTCTGAATTCAAAACCTGCGAAGGGTCGTTTGGGGACCTTGTGGCATTTAGTGCACCAGGTCTCTGTATTCGGCCCTCAAAAAGTGTGGCTGGTCCTGCACAAAACCTTCACCACTATAATCAAATCTCATGTGCTGTTGTCGGGCTGTCGGTTTCCTTGGAACTGATCTGCTTGGCCCTCATACGTCGAATTTGACGGGAGAGTCAACTATATATATATATATATATATATTGTCATCAACAGACAGACTGTTTCACTGTATTACAGCTCATCAGTGTGGCTAGACATCAGTTTGCCTCTAGCTATGATTGAATCCCAGCTGAATTAGCATCAATCAGAGAATCTACCCCATTGGCGCATGTCAGGGATAAAGGTGAATTTAAGTGTATTTATTTTTAGATAAACACACCAGTGACTGACAGATCTTGATTTGTTTTATTGAAGAGTATTGCATTAGTAACAGTAATAGTTATTGTTTACAAACCCACACTTCTTCTCCAGAGAGCTCAACCAAAATAATTAAGACAGTTTCGGTGTATCACAACTCATCAGTGTGGCTAGATGTCGGGTTGCCTCTAGATGGGATCGAAACCTATATATATATATATATATATATATATATATATATATATATATATATATATAATGTATTGGGGCAGCATATAATTATTCAAACATATATTGTTAAATATAATGGACAACAAATGTCTATTATGTTTGGTCATGAGCTTAGAATAGCTCATGATCAAACATAGCAGACATCCATTGTTTGTTATATTTAACAATATATATATATATATATATATATATATATATATATAGATAGATAGATAGATAGATAGATAGTATATATTAGTGAATGTAAATAATATCCCACATCTATAGCACAACTTGGAGTTTCATGCAAACACGCAATCTTCAGGTGCAAAATACTCACTAACCATTAAACATTATTCACGTTCTCATGGTGTTGATTTAAAATTGTGTGTTAAGACTTGTTTATTTTATTATTCTTGCCTGTAATATTAGAATTAATTATTTATAATTTATATCATTCAAATTCTTAGTTTCAAAAGAGGAAAAATTAAAAAAATTATTTTAAATGATTTTTAAAAATTTAAATTTATGTAAACACACTATGTATCAAGGAGGATAACTCCCTTTTTTGCATACAAAACCATCGTTATTTTTAATAATTGGTGTTTATTAAAATATATTATTAAAGTAATATCTTATGGAATAAACTTAATTATATATTAAGATATATATATATATATATATATATATATATATATATATATATAATATGCATTTTGAACCTAACCTTATACTTACAAAGGTGAAATTACATACACACATCATAAATTAGTCGAGTATGAATTATAATATGGAATTACATATGCGTGTAGATATAATCCATTTCCTAACATAAACAAACATAGTTTTGTTTATGTTAGGAGATGATGCCAAGCAGATATGGATGTTTCGAGTATCGGCAGATAGTGGATGTTCAAAAGGCACTATTCTGGCTTTTTTTGACTATAAGTCCTACATGGCCAAGCAGTTAGGTACATCAGATCTATTGATGGTTCCCCATAGGTTCAAGTCCTGCTGGAAGATGCATATTTTTCTGACATGATTTCTTAAATATTCAGGCCAGTAGATGTAGTCAGATAATACTGTTTAATCAAAAACAGAGCTTCTAGTCAAATATGAGTATCCATCAAAAATAACATTTGCACACACACACACACATATATATATTTTAAAAATGTAGATTTGTATTTTATAATGTAGATTTGTTTTAGTATATATATATTTTATTCTTCTTATTTAAAAATATACATTTTTTTGTTGGAACAACTATAACCTTTTCCCTATATAAATATATATATATGTGTGTGTGTGTGTGTGTGTGTGTGTGTGTGTGTGTGTTTTCTTCTAGTTTTGTTCAAGTACTTTCAACCATCAAAGTCATTATCAAGAACTAGATGAGTCCAGATTTTGTTAGCTACACCCTCAGATTTTTTAAAATGTACATGTGTCACATAAGTGACATCATAAAAAAAGTATATAAAAAGAAAACTACCACACATATAAATTCAGTATTTAATCTCCTTCGAAGTAGTCTCCTTCTGAAGCCACACATTTTATCCTGCAACATTCCTGGAACTTCTTTTTTCAAACAACTAGCAGCTGCCTCTTCACATTCTCCTGGATTTGCTCAACATCTTCAAATCTTGTTCTTTTCAAGTGGGATTTGATATGTGAAAAGAAGAAAGTTGCAAAGGGTGAGATCTGGGGAATATGGTGATTGCCGGATTTGGAGAATGTTGTGTTTGGCCAAAAACTACTGCACTAGCCAGGGTCAGTGAACCTCTGTGATGTAGTGAGATGACCACATTCAACACACTTCCCTTACAAATACTGCTATAAACTGAAATGAGCAAGAACATTGTAATTTAGTGTACATACACAACAGAATCCAAGGTCAGACTGTGCCAAGAGGCTTCATTCACTATGTGTACTTTAGCCTTTTTACCACAGCAACAGTCCTGATACTTTTGGATCTGGACTTGTGTGTATATATATATATATATATATATATATATATGAAAAGTGTGTATATAAATATAAACATAAATAAATATATATATATATATATATATATATATATATATATATATATATATATATATATATATATTATTATATATATTATATATTAGTACTTATTAAAAGTGCTCAATATCAGAAATAGAATAACATATTCAGTTGGATTGATGTGAGT
>CAHIKZ030001802.1:1437500-1507500 GCA_903632075.3 Acanthosepion pharaonis
AATGAGTAACCAGCCTAATGAGCTGTTATAAATAGATTGCAGGACTTGGAATAGAAAGGACAGCAGAAAGACAATCATTGTCAAGAGCTACAAAGGACAGGAAGTTATGGAGAGCCATGATTGCCCACATCCTGAAAGGTCTCAGAGAAGAAGAACAATACAAAGTTCTTGGAATTTCTCCTATGACTTGTGATAGAAAAGATAATTAAATAAGACAAATTAATGACTTCCATAAGGGAGCCATTAATTAAGAAACAATGAACATCATGCAACAGAAATACAAGCAATTAATAACACTGAAGCACATCAAATAGAACTGCAGGGAGAAATAAATACAAACAGAAAGAGAAATGGTGGCTAAAGAAGCCAAGCTTGACAGCAAGGCTGCCACAGCAGCAGAAAAAGTAAAAGTTCTAGCTTTGGAATTATCCAATGGGATAATAGCCTAGAGAATTAAAGTATGAATCTGGTGCTATAGTCATTATGAGTTCAATCCATAGACAAAGTAGTTCAAATATACTCAGATTCACTGGACACAGAACTTTGTATTAAAGAAACAATCAACCAAGATGAGATATCCTTAGACATTAACAGTGGAATAAAAAGACTCTATCCTTTTAGATTAATTAAAGAAATCAATTCAAAATTCCCCAAAGCTTAGCTCAATTGAAATATACCTGAAGAAAGCTGGAGAACACAGTGGCCAAAATGTGATGGTAATGGTCATATTAACCATTTCCTTATAAGGAAATGTTTTGAATTTTTTTTTTTTTACAGTAAGGTTCACCCTGTACAAAGCCCAGGGTCCATTTGAGGTAGGGGGTTACAGTAAGAGGCATTTTATAGGAAGAGAAGATAATGGTTAACTCTAGACTTGAACAGGTTAAGATTATAGTGATCAGGGAAGCATCTGTTTGGGAATCAATTCCACAGAGCAGTAGTTTGTGTGAAGGTGTTCAAGCGGAACTTACTTCTCAACAGCGGAATACAGAGGGAATGTGGGTGGTTTGCTAAAATGGGAGTGACATGGGAGGTCGTAGCTGTGAAGGTTAGAACTGATGGAACCAGGTTATGCAGTTCATCTGAGCACTTTCCATGCAATAGCAATAGAGCAGGTGAGAGGCTTGCCACACCTCACTTGACATTCATTAACCAAGCATATAAAGATTATAAAATCTTTCACTTAAAACAATTTTTCAGCAAAATAGTTTTCTCAAGTTTAGTAGCTGTTATAGCTCTTTCCATTATTGATGGGGGTCTTTCCTTTCTACCCTTTTATAATGAAGCAGTGTTAAATGTCAACATCTTGATTATATCATTATTTTCTCTTCAAGTTATATGTGCTATCCATTTTAGTTAATTCATGCTGAAAGTCTTCAAGTGATGTGGTTTCTGTTATTTGGTACCATTCTTCATTTGTGATTCTATAGCACCAGTCAAGAAAGTTCAAAGAAGGATGGTTTTTACCAAAAGCCTCAGTTTTTCTTTTACTTTACTCGCTCAAAGCCATGTTTTACAATTACAATCTTAGAAAGAAGTTTTATACAGCTGACAGTTTAGATATTTCTGAACAGATTTAACACCATGCATGGCATTCATATGAAAGTCTCAATCTGACAAAGCTATTTAAAAACATGACTCAAGTTTTCAGGTTAATGTTTTGGTTTTGTAGCAATTTGGTTAAAACTACTTCTGACACAACCTCTTCTATGTTCAATTTCCTTTTCTCCTATACTAAATTTGCTATAAATGATTTATAGACTGTGGTATTTGAAGTGTTAAGTATTTGCTAATTCCACATCCTGAATTTTTAAGATGGATTCAAGGTAGGTGCTATTACTGCTTTCCTATTAATTTCAAATCATAGTTTCTGTTTTGGAAAGATTTATCTTGAGTCCTTGAAAACACTTTATAGAAAGCGAAAAAGATGAGAATGTTAGTCCACTTATAAATAAGGACAAATTAATTGAAGATGGACTGACAGAAAATCAGAAACTGTGTCACTTTGAGGTTTTGTCATCACTGTTCAGCATTTACAATAACAATGATCCAAAATGTTACTTAAGGAAAACTGAGGATTTTGCAAGTATGATTAATGCATATTTTTTATTAAAAAACTTTCTTTTCGTTTACTCTTCCCAGTCAAAATACAGTATTCCCAAGGTTAAAGCAAAGATATATGTATGCATACATGCACACATACACATGTTAAATAAAAGTATATACAAATTATGTGTCATATTTCTTTTTTATCGATTTCCAAAGATGCTTACCTTCTGCAGAACTTTAATCTGAAACATCACTTTTTTCTTTATATTCAATGCCTGTTGATTTACAGGGATAAAAATAAATAAAAAAACTTTGGACCAAAATGTGATGAATCTATCAATGCCTACAGCTTCTAAGAAAATACTTCTGTTGGTTTTGAAACTGAATGTTTTTTGATTTCAGTACCCAGCAAAGCTGTACATTGCAGTTAGAGAAGAAAGCACTTGTATAGATTCTGTTTTTATAATAAACCCAGACATATTGAGCAGAAAATAGAGATATCTTGAAGTAAATGGTGATAGATTTGAAAAGATGATACATATATAATAAAATAATAATACTAGCAATTTATAAGCATAAAATTATATAGCATATATAAAATTTAACAGAATTTTTGCTAATTGCTCAAAATAAGACTAGATTGATTTTCTGGCTCATCAACAATTTCCTGGTTATTTACAGCCAGAAAATATTTTTAGATTGTAAGAATTTTTTTTGAGATAATAATGATTTAGTGATACAAGTCTTACTAATTAACCCATAGCTGGAGGAGAAGAGGTAGATTGATACCTTTTCTCAAAGGTATTTGCATGTAACAAACCCAACTGGGATTGAAACTCAGTCTCTCCAGTTAACAAGCCATAATCCATAACACCACCTGCACATCCAAAATTACAGCACCTGGTATTCCCCAGCAATCACCTATCTAGGTAGAGTCCAGTTGCTTAAACTCAGTGATTGTACGGGAACGAATATTTCAACATGATGTGGGCATAAGCCTAATGTTAGATTAGAGTGATAATTATTATTAAATTAGATATAATAATGCTGAATACTTATCGAAGATCAACTCTGAGTTTTGTAATTTTTCAATCACTCATCAGGACACTTGACAAGAAAATTGTAGACATCTACACGGACGACACTACAGTTTACTCCTGCCTCAAAAACAAATCTAATGTCACTGACAAAAATAACCTGGCCGTTCGTCTTGAAAAGGACCTCCAATCGGTTGTGAACTGGAGCAATAATTGGCTGGTTAACTTTAACGGCTTCAAAACAAAACTGCTCTCTATTAATTACCACAGAGATCCTTCCCTGCCCCCCATTAGAACGTCTGACGCTCAACTTCCCGAGAGCACCTCTCTGCGGTTGCTCGGTCTCACCTTGTCTACTGACCTGAGATGGAACAAATACATTGAGTCAATTGCTTCGTCCACCGCAAGGAAAGTTGGCTCCTTGTGCCGCGCCAGGAAATTTTTCTCCCGGGAATCGATCCTTCAAATCTACAAATCAACCATTTGCCCTTGCATGGAGTATTGCTGTCATATATGGTCTGGAGCCCCTACTGTTTGCTTCGGGGTTCTTGATAAGATCCAGAGATGGATATGCAATATAATTGGCCCCGATCTGGCATCTCGTCTGCAGTCGCTCTCTCACAGACGTGCCATAGACTCTCTCTGTCTTTTTTACAAATACTTTCATGGCAATTGCTCCGAGGAGCTGCATTCGCTGGTTCCCAGACTTTGCAAATTCAAGCGCTCTATGAGGCTGGCATCCCGCTCTCACCCTTTCACTGTTGAAACTGTTAAATGTAGCCACCTCTTCTACTCCAATAGCTTCATATCTCGCACCTCTCGCCTGTGGAACTCCCTTCCCTATTCCTGTTTCCATGATAGCTATAATCTCCAACTTTTCAAATGTAATGTCAATCGACATCTCCAGTTGCCTTGATCTATCTACTATCCTTCTCCCCATCCTTTCCTCTATAATTCCTACCTGCACTCACTCCAAATCCTCTATAGCCGCTTGAGTCCTAGTGGCTTCCAACTTGCTAGGGGTGAAATGCTTAAAAAAAAGAAATATATATATATATATATATATATATATATATATATATATATATATATATATACGTTTATTTATTTTCTCATTACTTTAAAGATTATATTTTTGTGGATACATGTGTTCAAGTAGATGATCTGGTTATTTTTTTTCAAGTGTCATTACATCTACCAACATCTACATTCTCGAAAATATACCCTCTGCCACGGTTTGAACCTATGTCCCCCTCTGTAGAGGAAACCATCATTTGGTCTTGTGTCCTTTTGGCCATTCAGTGCCAGTGAGCTTCACAGCCCAACAAGGTTCAATTACCTTTTTAATGGAATGCATATATTCACATTCAGATTTTCTCAATAGTCCATTTTGATAACATTATTTTCATCACTGAAATGTAAACAAAAATTAATAGGTTTATGAATTAATGCGTTGAAAGTAATCCCTAAGAAATTAAATGATTTATAAAAAATTAATGGGTTAATGGCTTAAAAGTAATTTCTAACAAATTAAAGTTTTAATGGGCTTAAAGATTAATGGTTTAAAAGAATTTATGAGTTAATGAGTTAATGGTTACATTGAAACTATTAAACCTTAAGGGCCGTTTTTACAATTCCCTTTGCAATTTGTTACAAGGCAGATCAATAAGGCATTGGTTCTATTTGAAATTAATTCAATATTTAAAAGAAAGTATTAAGAAATAATTTAAAAATGTCGACGTAAGAAATCTGATAGACAAAAAACAACAATATTTCGAAGATGATAATTATTAAGGAAAGAACACAGTACTTGTAATGAATTAATAAACCCAAATAAAGTTAATATTTTTTGTATTAGAAACAACGAGTGGAAAATATATTCAAATCAGAATTCTAATTATGAATCACCACAAGCAAAATATGCAATTCTTTTTACTGTATTCAATTAGTAAAAATCATAAATTGTAATAAAAGATTAGAAAGGCTACCTACATTTTTCAACCGATTTCAACAAAACTTCACTTTTTTTTGGCAGGTAGTGTTTCTTATTGTCTTGCACATTTTTTTCTTTATTTTTACATTCAGAATGCTTTAAAAATTCCATTTACAAGACAATTATTTATAATAAAATTCTATTCACCAATCGATAGACTCATAACGATTGTAAACAATGTTTTTGTTTGAGTTTGGGTTTTGACCAATTCGTAAAAAAAAAAAAAAAAAATTAAGACATGCGTGTCCGTCAACCTTAAACAATAATCTTTGTCAATTTTATTTTTCAGTCTTTATGATGGTTGATACTTGAAAGCACTTGTATAGATTCAGGTATTTGAGGGAAAGTGACAATAACGAATTTGGAGAGAATTTGAACTCAGATTGCCAATTTCGCTTTTCTATTTACTAGTCATTACACCACCTGCACATCCATATAAATTTATAGACATAGATTCTGAATTTAAGTGCATATTCTTCCTTTTCTATGTGCCACGTCTCTTGGGCAATCATAGCTCTATCAGATTAATAAATGAAAAAATCCATTACTACTTTAGAAATTGCTTTGTTTACATTTAGATACAGAACTGAGCAGATATGAAAATTGTGAGATTCTATGACAACAGGAATTTTGCTTAAAAGGCACTATTCAGCCTTGCTTTATTAGCAAAGCTTCTTTATGGCTGAGTCGTTTAAAGCATGTTGGATCTAAAAGTGGTTCCCTCTGACCTGGGAAAGGGGGGATGCAGGTTTGAATCCTGCCAAAGAGGATATATTTTTCTTTAACAAAATTTCTCAAATTTTCAGGCTAGTAGATGAAAATAAATAAATATACATCTTCTTTTGCCCTTAACTCCAGAATGAGTCATTGGGCTGCTGACATGCTAAGCTGTCCACCATTCTCCTCCATCTGTCATGGCTGCATGCCAGAGCCTGGGTCTCTGCAAACGGTTTCTTGGTGTGCTCATGGTGAGTCTTGACATTTGAACCTAGAAGAGCACACCCTTCTCCATATATATATATATATATATATATATATATAATTATTTATTTAAAAATATGATTCCATTGCTACATAAGAGTTCTCATGTTTCAAAACAAGAGCTGAAAAACTTCAATATAATTATTTGAATTAAATTAAATTAAAGTACCAAGCTCTGTTCCATCTTCAAGCAAAATTTTTTTTTTGAATAACTAATTCCTTAAATTTATGCGTTTTATAAGCATATTCATTATTAAAATTAAAATTACTATGGTAACGACTAGAGCAATTGTTTAAAGAAAAGGGTCATAAGGGTTAATAATTTGTATCAATATTTCAGTTACATTTAAAGATGTCAAGTCAGGGTAAGGTTGGGGTGTCTAAATTTAAAGCAGAAGATGACATCGTCTAGTCTAGTTCAGCGTCTATGGAGATTTATTTATTTTTTTATTGTGTGTGTGTGTGCAGGTACGTAGAAAAATAAGAAAGAACACATTAGGTAAATAATCCAGTGTTCTTTAGTATTTTTGTTTTTATTTTTAAAAAACAGTGCTCCATACAGAAGTAGAGCTTAGATTATAATTATTTTTTTAAAAAATATGATTCCTTCGCTACATAAGAGTTCTCATGTTTCAAAAACGAGAGCCAAAACCATCAGTATAATTATTAGGGCTAGTTATTTTAATTCAATGTAATTTTAATAATTATACTGATGGTCTCAGCTCTTGTTTTTGAAACATGAGAACTCTTATGTAGTGAAGGAAGGAATCATATTTTAAAAGATAATTATTTTTATATATATATATATATATATATATATATATATATGTCTTGTTTAATTATAAATTAATAAAGAATCTACTCAAATATGAGTATCCACTAAAAATAAAGTTTAAAGTGATAAGATCATAGCTCTCCAAAACTTCCTATCCCTTGTAGCTTGGCAGTTTTTCTTCCTTTGCTAAGACCCCTACCACCAACTATTCCACCATCCATTCACGCACACTCATCAGGTAGACGCTCACTGCCTTCCCCTATCTCTGTTTCCCTCACTATACCCTATGAGGGTTAAGTTTTCCATGCCCTCCTTTCTCATTATATGTCCAAGAAATTTCAGCTATCTCTTCCTGTTCCTGAGTATGTATTCTTTTTGTTGCCATTTTCTTTAAGACTTCTTTGTTGCTTACTTGCTCTATCCATGGAATCTTCAGCATTCTCCTGTAGAACCACATTTCTGCTGCCTCCAGTTTTCTCCTCATCCATGGCATGATTGTCCAACACTCACTGCCATATAAGGGAATGGATATCACATAGCAATCCAGCATTTAAAGAATATGTAAAAATATTTTGATAGCATTTATAGCTTTCAACACTGTGCATTTAGCTCAGTTTTGTTTATTATTCTTATTTATCTAAAACCTTCCATTCTGTTTTTTTTTGTTTGTTTTCTTTCATTGATGTTTATATTGGACCACTTGGCCATCATTGATTATTCATTTCTTTCATGAATAATACTTTCATTATCAAGTCTTATTGTTGTTCTGTTCCAATTTCCCTTTTTAAGTCTGCCTTACCACATTTTTCTAGGCTAAATTCAATGGTGATATTGTCACTGAATCTCTTTACTAACATACTTCCTAATTCATTCACATTTTTGGCAGTTAGAAATCATCCATATAGAACAAGTCATTAATAAACTTAATAAATATGTAATACTTATAACTTTTGTTATTAAATTCATTTGAGAGAAGTATTAATGCAATACACAATAATAGAGATGAAAAAGAGCCTTTGAAATATTTCAGTGTTGATCTATAAGTTATCTAATTTTGACATTGAGGTGGTTTAGAATGAAATATATAAGTCCATCTCTTCTCCTCCCAGCTATGGGTTAACTCACATAGCAGACTAGGCTTTCTAGCCATGGTTAGCAACAAGTTTAGGAGAATGGAAGATATTAATCCAGCTCTCAAGCCATATTGGATTTTGCAATTATCTGCAGCAAAGTATTGAGGAATATCATCTTGACTGATGTTAAATAGGAAAAAAGTTTTCCAAGCCCTCCTTCATTATGTGTCCAAGAAATTTCAGCTATCTCTTCCTGATTCTGAGTATAAGTGTTCTTTTTGATACCATTTTCTTTAAGACTTCCATGATGCTTACTCACTCTGTTCATAGAATTCTTCTGCAGAACCACATTTCTGTTGACTCCAGTTTTCTCCATATCTGTGTGGAGATTGTCCAGCATTCACTGCCATGTAAGAGAATGGATATATACTTATATACATACATATTATATACATACATATATATATATATATATATATATATATATATATATATAAAGGATGTATATATACATACATATATATATATATACAGATGGATATATATACATATATATATAAAGAATGGATATATACACATATATATATATATATATATATATATATATATATATATATATATATATATATATATATATATATATATATATATATATATATAAATATATATATACAGTATGGATATGTATATATATATATATATATAAAGGTGATATATACATATATATAAAGGATGGATATATACATATATATATATATATAAAGATTGATATATACATATACATATAAAGATGGATATATACATATATATATAAATGATGGATATGTACATATAGATTGTCCAGAATTCACTGCCATGTAAGAGGATGAATATATATATATATATATATATATATATATATATATATATATATATATATATAAAGATGGATATATATATATATATATATAAAGATGGATATATACACATATATATAAAGGATGAATATATACATATATATATATACTAGCAGTAGAGCCCGGCGTTGCCCGGGAATGTAACAGTAACAGATCAAGTATCGACGATCATAAAGACTGAAAAATAAAATTGACAAAGATTATTGTTTAAGGTTGACGGACACGCATGTCTTAATTAGTTTTTTTTTTTTTTTTTTACGAATTGGTCAAACTCAATAACGATTGAAAACAATGTTTTTGTTTGAGTTTGTCAAACAAAAACATTGTTTTCAATCGTTATGAGTCTACCGATTGAATAGAATTTTTTTATAAACAATTGTCTTGTAAATGGAATTTTTTAAAGCATTCTGAATGTAAAAATAAAGAAAAAAGTGTGCAAGACAATAAGAAACACTACCTGTCAATAAAAAGAGAAGTTTGTTGAAATCGGTTGAAAAATGTAGGAAATCAGATCCCATATATAAACGAACACACACACACACACACACACACACACACACACACACACAAACAGCCTTGGTTTTATAATAGGTATCTTACTTATTATAAAACGCAGATTGTGTGTGTATGTGTGTGTCTGTACGTTTATATATTGGATCGGATTTCCTACATTTTTCAACCGATTTCAACAAAACGTCACAGGACTGTGTAAAATTACCTTGCGGTGGTTCTGACAGCACCCAAAATTGGAAAAACACAATTGTTTTTGCACGAAATCAATTTAAAAACACGATTAAGAGGCATCACGAGAATGAAAAGGGGGACAACTCATATCGAGTTTTTCTGTATATGCGGTTTTGTCCATCACTACAGTTGCATTGCATTTGTCAGCTGGAAGTATGGTGATATTTTCATTCCTCAGTAGGGTTCTGATCACCAGCCTCTTCAATTTTGTGATGTTTCATTTGGGTGGATTGGATTTCTCCAGTATCTGTCTCACTTTCCATCTGAGCTCAGCCAATCAAGCCTGAGGGATGCTTAAGGTTATTTTCTCAATTTGGGCAGTGAGGTCCAAGTATAGTATCTGCATGATGGTTGTAGAGAAGTTGTGACCCTTGTTTAGTACTGACTCCTCAGAGGCACTCAGCTGGTGTTGACTGATGTTGAACACTGCTTTCACTGGTGGGTGATGGACCTTGTGTATTACCTTCTGATCTTTCAATCTATTTAATTTTTGTACTTGGTGGGCCTTGACTGCATTGATATCATGTCTGAAGAATTTATTCAGGTCGTGTTGGATCCTCTTTCAATCTTCTTCATCAGTAATTCTGTTGAAGATGGCTTTGAGCCTCTAGAAGATATCAGATTGTAATTTCTGTTTTATCCAATGATTGTACTGGATTCTCTCTCAGACAAGGGTGTGTCCCACTTTCTCTGTGACCAGAGAAGCTCTTCTTGAATTGACAGGAAGTCTTGGTGCCAAGCCTGAAGGGATGAGTCAGAAGTCTCTGCATTGGTGTAGGAATGTCAGATGGTTTGAAATTCGTGCCAGCTTCTGGTGTGACTTTCTTAGTTGTCTCCATATTTTCCATGTAACCCCCCCCCATAAGGACTGTGTGTACACCATCCCATGCAGCTGTGGTAAGAAATATAAAGGAGAAACAGGCCACCCTCTTAAGGTAAGACAACAAGAACATCGTAAAGTGGTAACACAAGGGGAAATAGAAGAATCAGGCAAGCTGACCGCATATGGCGAGAAAAGGGAAAGCACCATCCCCTGTGGGATGAGGTTGAAATAATACATAGCAAATATCATTGGAAAATATGAAAACTTAAGGAATTAGCACATATGCTAGGCTACAAAAATCTCCTGAGCCAACCAAGCATAGAAATAAATACAATATGGGAGCCAGTAATAAGGAGTGCTAGAGAAAAGCAATGAATAACAACACAAAAATTGCAATATAAGCTCTGGTAAAAAAATAATAAATAATAATAATGAAAAACTTGCAATATGAGCACTGGTAAAAAACGGTTGCTGAGACATTAGGTTTATTCATACACAGATGTCCTCAAGGACACATGGCCCAGTAGTTAGATCCCATGACTAGACCCAAAGAATTGCAAGTTCAATACCAAGCTATAGTAATGGTGAACCAAAAAAAAGAGCTGAGTTAAAGGTAAATAACTGAGACATCAGGAAGAGGCATGGCATGTGGAACTAAAACAATCTACCCCTGTGGCCGAAATAAAGTGTTTGGTTCAAAATTCCAATCACCTGAAGAAGGCTGGAGCATACAAATTTATGAATATGGCAATGAAGATGAGGATAA
Organism: Acanthosepion pharaonis; assembly: GCA_903632075.3. NCBI lineage: Eukaryota > Metazoa > Mollusca > Cephalopoda > Sepiida > Sepiidae > Acanthosepion > Acanthosepion pharaonis. The sequence goes on from CAHIKZ030001802.1 coordinate 1,448,638, forward strand.
CAGCCCAAATAATGTAAATAATCATAATATCTCATCTCAATCATCTATAGTAAAAATACGAGGTGCATTTCAGAAGTTTTGAGACTTTTTCAGAGGAGACATTTATCAATTTCAAAACTCTAATCTCCTTCATCCTTACACTGGCTCCATAAAAGCCATCCAAAATGAAGATGCTCAGGACACTTGTTACAGCCGCCCTCATCCTCTCAATGTCTTCAAAATGACTGCCTTTGCGGTTCTGGTTGGTAAAATGTTCTCTAAACATCATTGGTTGTCACTGTTGGGATCTGTCAACCCAGGTTTTTGTCACTATCTGAGTGTCAGGATTCCAAACATTTAACAACAGCAACAACAACACATTTTTTAAATGAGACATGTAGAAGGTTATTTTCTGGAGGAAACATAGAAGCAGAACGTCATTTGAAATAACATTCACATATTTTTTTTTCAAAGATATACAATGACAATAAAACATTCAATTTTTCTTGCAGTGAAGTTTGTTTCATAAAGTAATTAAATGTTTGTAGTGTGACATGAGTTGTGTGGACAGATTTGCTTTATGATGGTCAGCAGCCTGTGTTTGTGAGTTTGTAGACAAAGGCTTAGTAAGCAGTTGCTGGTTAATCATTTCTATTTTATGCATGGACAAGTCCTTAGTCAGTGACTAATGACTGTTGTGTCTTCCATTGTGCGCATATGAGTGGGTGTGTGTATGTGGGTGTGTGTACACACATGTAGATCAAACTAGCCTCTGAAATTAGTTTGAGCCCTGAGAGGTAGTATGCTTCTATTTTTATATCCATCAGGGTATTCAAAATAGAGGTGGGAACTTTTTGAATATAAGGATTTCATTGGTTAGAAAATAATTTCCCACTGGTTTGCAAAAATCTTTTTCTCAAATTTGCAGAAATGGAGAATGGATTTATTATTATTTTCTAAATGGTCCAAAAATAACATCTACAACTATGTACGCAAGTATTTTAGCGGTATTTGGCCAAATAATTATTGTTTATCCAACAAACCTACTGACAGGATTTTATTGGTTGAAAAATATACATAGGGTTTTATTCTTACATTCTCCTTCAGCTTGGGAAACAACCAAAAGTCACCGGGAGCAAGGTCTGGATTGTAGGCAGAGTGAGGAATATATTTTGATGCCCATCTCTGTCAACACAAAACTTTATTGCATCACAAAATTCCAAATTGTCTTCATGTCCCAACTGCATTCTCCAAAGTAGTCAGCTATGATAAGCAGTGTTTAGCAGGGTGTGTTCAAAGAGCTATTAATATGGAAGATCAAAAGTTGGCAGGTCAGCTTACTAGATATATAGTAATGATATACTAAAATTACAATAATCTAGGACTGCCTCTCCTAAAATAGTCTCAAAACTTCTTGAATGCACCTTGCATATATGGAAGAAATAAACTCTGTATATCAGAATACCACATTATATATATATATATATATATATATATATATATATGTTATGGTCCAGGTTAGGACCAAGGAAGAACAACACGGACACAAGAGTAGAAATAACGAAGGTATATTACACGAAATAATAATACAAGATGTGGAAGGTGTTAGTATGACTGTCAGTCTGGTTTGGAGTGAACTACTATCGGCTCAACTCGATTCAAGCCTCTCTCTTGAGAGGCGTAGTATACATAGTGTTAGGAAGAGTTCATTCTGTAGTTATAGGTAAGGACCCATGACATCTCCCTCTCAAGCTTTTCCCTTACAGGGGTCTTTAATATTTTTCCTCTTCAAATTAATTATCAAAGGCTCTGTAAATTTTCTTTTTCTGCTTGATTTCCGCAGTTCTGAAATTGCTTGAGGCCTTTGCATATTGAATGTGTCAAATATTGTGTCCATTACTTCCTCCTCTTACTGAGGTAGACCATTAGAATCCTCTAACAGCCTCTTTCTGATCTGATTTAAGTGCCTTTTATGCAAGAACTTCGGACTCTGAATTATGTAAATATTATGTCCATGTTCAAAGTTAATATTATTAAGTGTTGGTTTGTTTGTTTTTATTAATAAGGCTTCCATTATTTTTAGCCATTTTTTGCATGCAGATGATGCTATGATATTAGTGTTGTCAACAAGTATGTTCCAAATAGTGTCCGGTAGGTCACCATGAATATTTAAATGAGATCTAATTCAGCTATTGTCAGAAAGGTGTAGAGTTAGTCTGTGTGTTAAACTCTATATAATATCTTGACCGTGTTTTGAAACAAAAAAAAAATAAAAACATTTTATCAAATATACATACAACAAACTATTTCTAATGTTAACAGTTAAAATATAATCCTTGAAAATGGCTAAATGTACAGCCGAAAGGGCTTTTTATATAATTTATCATCTGAAAAGAAAAAATTATTAGATTGCATGAGAAATTGTATAAAAATAAATAAAAGCACCTTGTCTGTCGTTTTTAATGAAATGTGCATGAAAGAAGGATAAATACAAAAATATATATATATATATATATATATATATATATATATATATATATATATATATATATATATATATATATATATATATATATTATATATATATATATATATCATATATATATATATATATATATATATATATATATATATATAGTAATATTAATAGTTTATCTTGTGAGATAATGGTAGTGCCCTGTTTGGTCAAAAGATAGATCTCACGGGATATGTTAATAGCATTGGCTATATTATTTATAGTCAAGCACCTGTCATTCATCCCCATGTGGTGAACAGGATCATCATTTTCCTCGGTAGTGACAGTTGCAGGACATTCAGACCTTGGGTCATTTTTAAGACTCTCCCTTCCCTTCCTAAATTCAGCTGCCCACTTTTGCATTGTCGATCAAGCCGAAGTGTCAGCATGAATGTTCTTGGGGGCTAAATTCATTTTTCTGCAGATATTTGATAACATCACAATGACAAATATTGTTCATTTTCAAGAGAAGTCACTGCAAGTTATTTTTGAAGTTTTCTTTGCACACTCAGATCTCCACTTACCTTGATGGAAATGGTGCAGTTATTAATAAGAAGAGTTGAAATTAATGCATTCAAGATTTTACAGCTCTAGCATCATTCCTTCACAGTCAGCCTATAAACTTTTCAGCCCAACCTCGTATACAGGAATCCATTGATTAGTGCAGCTGATGTCCACATTAAAATATATTCACTAATCAAAAACACATTAATCAAATATAATAGTTAATAGGAAATTATGTAATTTGTACCTCAAATTTTAGTCCAATTAATTTCTAATTTGTGCATTTTTTAATTAAAATATAGGTACATATAAGAAGATACAATAAAAATGCTATGAATTAATGTTTATTAATCTGATATTTTATGAAAAACTTATTTAAAGTGGTTTCCTGCATTCTATACATCTGTTTTTCATATAATTGGGGGTACTGAGAAGTTGCCCTTTCCAATTTTCCATACATATCATAATCATTAGTATTTTAACCTGAAAATTTTATTTATAATCTTTCCATAGTAAATGAATACATCTTTTATATTTTGATATTTTTTAATAAATGTAAATTTCTATATCTAATTAGATGGTTCATTTTTTTAACAAAAAATCAGAAATTTTCTTTTAAGACCTTCAAAATAAACATGAAAAATAATATTTAAAATATTTTAATAGAGACAAATATTCAAATATGTATTTTTATTATTGACTTATATTATAAAATTTATCTCTTTATAACCATCCATATTTTATATTATAAAATTTATCTACTTATAACCATCCATATTTCCATATTTTTTCTAACCCTATTGTAATTACTTAGATTACTTTTTCTTTTTTTTTTTTTATTTAAGCGTTTCACCCCAAGCAAAGTGGGAAGCCATTTGACAAACAAAATAGTTAACCATTTTCCATTTTTTAAATTTTAGAAAATTTTTAATTAATTGGTAACTATAAAGAAATCAATTCGAAGTATCAAAAAGGAAATTTCATCAGATCGAGATATGAATAAGTGATATGTTTTCTATATGTGGATAGATATATTATAGACTAGCAGTAGAGCCTGGCGTTGCCCGGGGATGTAACAGTAAGAGATAGATCAAGTATCAACCATCATAAAGACTGAAAAATAAAATTGACAATGATTATTGTTTAAGGTTGACGGACACACATGTCTTAATTAGTTGTTTTTTTTGTTTTGTTTTTTGGGGTTTTTTTTTTACGAATTGGTCAAACCCAAACTCAAACAAAAACATTGTTTTCAATCGTTATGAGTCTATCAATTGAATAGAATTTTATTATAAACAATTGTCTTGTAAATGGAATTTTTAAAGCATTCTGAATGTAAAAATAAAGAAAAAGTGTGCAAGACAATAAGAAACTCTACCTGCCAAAAAAAAGTGAAGTTTTGTTGAAATCATTTGAAAAATGTAGGAAATCCAATCCCATATATAAGCAAACACACACACAAACTACCTGGGTTTTATAATAAGTATAACTCGATATGAGTTGTCCCCCTTTCATTCTCGCGATGCCTCTTAATCGTGTCTTCAAATTGATTTCGTGCAAAAACAATTTTTTTTTCCAATTTTTGGTGCTGTCAGAACCACCGCAAGGTAATTTTACATAGTCCTGTGAAGTTTTGTTGAAATCGGTTGAAAAATGTAGGAAATTCGATCCAATATATAAACGTACAGACACACACACACACACACACAACCACAACCTGGGTTTTATAATAAGTATATATGATTTCTGATTCATTTTTAGCATTGATTATAGGGTAAATGATGTTTCTTCTTTTAACAAAGAATTACCAATAAATTTACTCCCTCTCAGGTGCTTGAAATATATGTTTGGCATCTGATCTTAAAAGAACAAAAGAACTCTACACATGAAAAACTGGATAATATAAAATATCCACTATACAAAAACAAAAATAAAGGAAAAAGTGAGAATGGAATCCAATAAGTCTTGTACTGGCAATTTGTTGCATTTTCTTGTCCTTTCTGGTACTTTCTCATATTTTATTATAATGTACTGTCTTACAATTTCTTGCACTTTGCTATCATTTCTGACATTTTCTTGAATTTTCTTGCCCTTTGCTCTTTTCAGATCTTTCTGGCAATTTCTTGTACTTAAATTTTCTTGTATTTAAATTTTCTTGCACTATCTTGACTCCATTCAATTTCTCACAGATGTGATGTGGCTTTCCTCTGTCTTTTCTGCAAGTGTTTTTATGGCAACTGCTCTGAGAAGCTATTTTCACTGGTGCCCCAACTGCATGAATTTAAGCATGCTACTAGGTTGGCATCTCAGTCCCACCCCTTTACTGTCAAAACAGTTAAATGTAACCATCTTTTCTACTCCAACAGCTTCTTCTCTCACATTTCCTAACAGTGGAACTCCTTTCCTATTACTTGCTTCCCTGATTGTTAATCATGTTCACCATAGTCTATGAATATAAAATACAGTGCAGTACATAATCTGTTCAATGAAACAACATTAAAGATTAATAGTCACGGGCCAGACACTCTACTGAATCTGACTATATCGCCAATACCACCAGCAGCTGTTCCGTAATTCTTCAGTCTTTGATATCAAAGGCTGGCAGTGAATATTCGGGAAAAACATGGCTGCCTTTTTACCCGTTGCACTGAATATTTTGAGCTTTCTGATTGGTTAACCCTTCCATTGGTGAACAATAAAATGAGTCAGCTCATTTTGGCTGGCTCACTAGTACACCAGAGTACCCAAAAATTCCAACACTGATAACTATAATATTCAAAAATTTAAATGTAATGTCAGTCAACATCTTCTAATGCCTTGATCTTGATCCCACAATTGAATTTTTTTTTTATTTTAGTATTAACACGATCTTGGTCATCATCAGAAACTAAATGTTTTTAGTATCATATCATTTCTGAAATACAACATTTAAAATTATAACATACAAATGTGTGTGTCTGTGTATGGTATAAGTAACACCATATATAGAACAGTTTCCGAACTTGACAACACCAGAGATGAGTCTATAAATATTTTATGCATATTTTAATTATTTTATATGCATATCAAATATTTTTATGCATTTTAAAATGTTGTTTCATGTGATCAAATATATTTTAATGCATTTTAATTTTTTTTATTTCCGCATTAGTTAAAAAATTTGAAGAATGCAATACATCTTAGCAGCAGAATTTAATACAATTTGTTAAATAATTTCTTGCTATCTATCTATCTATCTATCTCTCTCTCTCTCTCTCTCTATATATATATATATATATATATATTTATTTTTTATTTTATTTGGAATTATAAGATTGAAAGTTTATAAATGTTGATTTTTTTAGTAATTGTTTATTTTGTTTTCAAATACATTACCTGCATCAGCAAAAATGGTTGCAGAATAGAAATAATTTCAAGAGCATCTCAAAAAACCGCAGCTGTCGGAACACTAAGAACTATATGGAAAGACAGGAACATCTGCCTAATATTAAAGATCAAACTCTTGCATGCCTTTTTAATCTGTCTGTAGACCTGCAAATCTTGGACATTAACAGTAGCATTAAAACAAAGAATCCAAGCATTAGAAATGAGATGCTACAGAATCATCTAAGACATCTACAGCATCACAAATGATGTAGTGATAGACATCATCAGTCAAGAAATAGGCCTGTGAGCACTGCCAACAAGAGAAAGTTGAAATGGTATGAATACATTACAAGAGCTAACAATTTGACCAAGTTGGAAATAGTAATATTAATTATTTCCTTACAGAGTGCATGGTTGTCAGCAAGAGGATGAGCCCGAAATGCAATCTGCAGGTCTGGAACACTAGAATCAAGCAGACACGAAATTTTAAATACCTGAGAAGCGTCTTGATAGAGGACAGTAAGTGTGACTCTGAGATCTGTAGGTGTATTTTGTCAGTGCATCAACTTCCTTTGCCTTACAACGCAATGATCATGCAGCTACCGCCACTTGCTCAATATCTGCAGGACTTTTCTTCAGTATGGCACATGCTCTAGCTAGCACTTGTGAAATGTCCATATCGCCTAACTGGGAAGAGGCATGGATCAATTCCTTGGCATGCTCCGGCAACCCGGCAATAAACACACATCAGACTTCTATCCGTCATACCACCAACCAGAACTGAAAGTTTACACAATTCAGCCAAAAAGACATTGACAGTCTCACCCGGGCACAAGCAGCGTGCTACAAATTGCTTCCAAGCTGTAACAGAGTCCAGAGCAAATGCCGTATATAAAGAATTTTTGATACAGGTAAAGTCTTTCTTCTTTTCTTCACTCAGCTGCTGCTATACTGCATATGCACCACCCAATAGACGCATAGGAACCACACATTCAATATGCTTTACACCGTTAAGCTGGCATATCAATTCTGCCTTCTCTATAACTGATTGTCCAGAATCACTTCCATCAAATAGCAGTATCAGTTTAGGATCAAAAGCCATAATTGCCGAAATAACGTGTAGCTGTCATGCCAAAAAGGACCTGCTGGAACAGGGTAGTCGTTTCTCGTACAGGGCAGTCGTCTTGTTCAAGGCAGTCGTCTCTCATACAGAGCAGTCATCTCTCATTCAGGGCAGTCGTCTCTCAGCATCCTCGTCTGCTCCCTCAGCTCCTACTACAAAAGCCTTCAGACACACTCATTTTATAGACCATGACAAAGCAGCCAATTGGTTGAGTAGGTGAGTTTTACATATGCATAGGTGAACTCCTCCAATTCTCCCTTCCTCTAACCACTCTGCGACACCATATGCATGCAATGTGTGGGCATTTTCAGGCATGATGTCACGTATCTTGCTCATGACAATCAGAGGTTAAGCAATAAAATTTGATTGTAATTTGAAGACAAGAAAAAAATAAAACAGTGTGACTGAGAAGGTGCAATCATTTACTCTTCACAAGGTTAGTATCAGCCATGCTAATAGAAAGCAAAAGTGGTTCTCTAAGATTATTAAAAGAGCAGTTTCTTTTTGGAAGCATTAAAATTAACAATTTCTTACTCCAGTTAACAACAGACTGAAGGTTATTTTTCAGATCAGCTGCCAATTTTATTTCATCAAACTTATCAAACTTTCTATTAAGATAGGAATCAGAGCATATAGATCAATATCTGCTCTCTACCTTGGATGAAAATGTCACTTCTCTATCCTCTTAAAATTAACAAACCATTTCTTGCCTCAGTTAATAACAGACTCAAGGTTTTTTTTAGATCAGCTACCAAATTGATTTTATCAAACTTATCAGACTTAATATTAAGACAGGAATAAATATGTTAATGAGAGAAGGGTGCTGATGCATATTTAGGCATAATGGATCAGCTAGGATTGACAACAGTCACCAGTACTTTGTTATGATAATTCCTTTTATAGTACTGGTAGTAATAGTTGTAGTAGTAATATCATTTGAGTAAATTATATTATTACTGAGACGAATAAATTATAACTGATAATGGTGAGTGTTGGGTATAAAATTAGCAGATAGGAATCCTCAACCTTACATATAAGATGTAGGGTTAACCCTTTTCTTAAGTGTGTCTTATATGCCATCAAATACAGTAACTCTGTGCAGATACTACACTATGATCCTAGGTAGTGCACATGGAAGTGACATTTTCACCATAGACAGAGCACAGATGTTTTGATCAATATGCTCTGACATAGAGGCAGATTGCTGATCTATGCATACTATCATTTTTTATGGATACTATGCTAATAAATATATTTATTTGGAATTCAAATTTCCATTTTTAATTTAGTCTTTTAGTTATTTTTTCAATTCCTGTCAATAACCCCATGGATGAACAATTGATTTTTACAAACCCTAACACAAAAGATAAATCATCTAAACTTCAGTCCAGGTCTTCAATGGTGTTAGTAAGAGATGGGGGGGGGGAACATACCCTTCTTCTATGCTACTGCAGGACATTGCGGATCATGGCTCCCACAATTTCCTCGAATTTGTAACTCTTAGTAATATTTTTTTTTTTTGCTATCTCTCCTAATCCCTGTTCTGCCAACTATTTATACAAGCTTGGTTATTTGCTGCTTTTCTCTGTCCTGCTTGCATTTAATGTCCTATGCGTGTCAAATTCTCCAAGCCCTCTTTCTTCATTATGTACTGTAGAAATGTTCTTTGTGATTGTAAATATAACTTTACTTTTATTTTTTGTTTCCATTTTTCCTAAAACTTCCTCATTGCTCACATTTTCAATCCATGATATTCTCAGCATCCTTCTGTAGAACCACATTTCTGTTTCTATCTCTTCTTCATCTGTGACAAGATTGTTCAATGGGATAAAGGAGGACTGATATTATATACCAGTTCAGAATTCTTTTCTAAATATGCATCAGCAGTCTTCTCTTGTTAACCAACTGGAACCTATTTATTCTTGTCTCTTTTTTTGCTTGTCTCCAAATTTACGATTTTATTGCTCAACCCACAGTAGGAATTGTCCAAACTGATTGTTAGAGGAATGTATTATCTGAATGTCTTAGCAACAGCTAAAATGAATATCATATGTAACTTGAAGAGAAAACATTGGCATAATCAAGATGTTGAAGTTCTACACTACTTTAAACAAAAGGTTAAGAAAGAAGCCTCCATCAATACTGGAAGAGATGGCATAGGGAAAAACGTTGGTAAGAGCTACAAGGAATAGGAGGTTGTGGAGAGCCATGATCACTCACATCCTGGAGGGATTTGTACACAGAAGATGAGGGTACAAGGCATAAGAGGCTAGTCTTAACACATAGCTGGAGAGAGAAGGGATATATTCATAACTTTCCTCAAATAATTTGTGTGAAAGTGAATGCAACATGCTAGGCTTGGAACATAAATGCAACACACTGATCCCACTTTTTAAGGAGATAACTGCATTGCTGCATTATGATGTTACCCAGATAATTAATTTTGTGTACGTGTTTGATTCTGACATTTCCCTTATATAGCTCACACCTTGGGCTATCTCTTTTACTTCCGACCATGTATGGTCTTCTTATAGTTAACAGTGAGTCCTTTCTTCTTGCTTTTCTTTAAAACTTTGTCTAATAGGTCTTAAAATCTTCTTTATAGGTCTACCATCAACGCATTTATTAAGATTATGTCCGCCCTTAATAAATCCTAGTATGGGCACTTCCACGTGGTGTAATGGTTAGCAAACTTGTCTTGCTAGATCAATTGCAATTGATTGGTGAGTTTGATTCTCACTGGGTGCTCCACACTTTAGGCCTTGTGCCACATCTAAGCTAAACTTAAAAAATCATTTTAAGGAACTTTGACATGGTGCAATAGTTAACAAGCTTGTCTCACTAGATCAATTACAACTGAATAGTGAGTTCAATCCTCACTTCGTGCTCTCTACTTTTGGCCTTATGCCACATCTAAACTTTGCTTAGAAAATCAATTTGGGCACTTCAACATGGAGTAATGGTTAGAAACCTTGTCTCACTAGACTAATTATGACTGAATAGGGTGTTCAATCCTTACTGGGTGTCCCATATATTTGGCCTTGTGCCACATCTAAGCTATGCTTAGAAAATTATTTTGGGCACTTTGACTTGGTCAAAGTTTGTCTCACTAAATCAATTACAACTGAATAATGAGTTTGATCCTCACTGGGTGCTCCATACTTTCAGCCTTGTGCCATATCTGAGCTATGCTTAGAAAAATCACAATAATAAATCCTGGTAGGACTGTGTTCCATTAGGATCATCTTGCTGCACAGGTTAAATAAATCTAGTACTTAATACTCATGACCTTGAGAAAGGCTTATTTCTTGAAACTTTATTCTAGACATCAATAACAGTACAGATAAAGTGGCTCTTAAGGCTTAAAATGGCAGAACTAAAAAAATGGTGTTTTACAAAAGAGATTTTATTCAATTATTTGGCAAGTAAAGTGTGTCCCAATAACTTGGACCAATTTTTAATGTGAATTAAGTTTAAGCATCTAATGATTTTTTTTTCTTTTTCTTTCAGATTTAACAACTTAAATCTTTGGCAATTTCAACCATGGAAAGATTAATAATCAAACAACATGTTAAAGTTTCAAGGGTGCAATTGAAAAAATTGTTCATAAATTCAAACAAACTGGATCAGTGGCAGATGTGAAAACACCATTGCATACACATTTACGCCGTTCAGCTGAAAACATTGTCGCAGTGCACAAGAATGTGCCCGAAAATCCAAACACCTCTGTTTGTCATCGCTTGCATGAGTTGAACCTCTTCACAACAACATTACATCGTTTCCAATTGCACTCTCGGTTAGTCAATTATGTTGACCAAAAAATTTGCGAAGTGCGTGAAATGCATTTTTGTTTGAACATCCATTTTCATAATAGGATTCAATAACTTTAGCACATTGTTTGAGTGTTAATCTTTCCATGGTTGAAATTGCCAGAGACTTAAGACTCATTAGATGCTAAAACTTAATTCACATTTAAAATCAGTCCAAGTTATCAGAACAACATTTATTTATATTCCTTGTCCTCTTGAAGCTGTAGATTTTTTACAGAGCATCAATCTGTTGTGGTGCCATTGAAGTTTCAGTTACAAGTAGGCTTAGCAGTGGAGTTACCAACCTCATGCCAAGTAAGGCAGATTGATTGACACCAAAAATGAGATTCATGGCTATTACCAATTTTTGCATTTCCTTTTAAGGATCGTCTGAAAAAAGTGTACAGAAATATCTAATTGCCACAGGCTTTTGCTTACAAATTGACTTATTTCAAGAATAAATCCAAATAAAGTTAGTATCTTCTGTATTAGATACTTGAATGGAAAACATATTCAAACTAGAATTCTAATTATGAATGTCTACAAGCAAAATATACAATTTTTTTAGTGTATTCAAGAAGGGAAAACTCTGTAAAAAATTGTAAAAGACTACAAAAAACGTTAATCGATGAATAAGATCTTACACAATCTGTTAAGTGATAATAAATAATAGCAAAAAAAAATGAATAAAAGCATATTATTTTTATTATTATTCGGCTGAGCTAACTCAGACATTCATGAGTCTACCACGCCAACCGTCATGGTCCTGCATCAAGGTTGGAAGTTCATTAGGGAGGCATTCTGTGTCATAATATAGTTGGTCAATGTAGGTGGTTGCTGGGTGACCAACCTGACTTGCTCTATGGCTAGGTATCCAGAGCAGTAGGTCATTCAAACTACTACAATGTATAATATATTATATCATAATATAGCTAAATTGTATTGTATATTTCACTTTGACTGCAATAGACGTCTCTTTGCCTCCGCCCGTAATGAGTGTAAACGTGTTCTCAATGATGCTAAGTCACTATTTGCTGCTCGGATGAAGGAGCGTATTGCATCTCGCAAATTTGTCTCCAAAGATTATTGGCGGCTCTGCAAGAAAATATTGAACAATTGCAAACACTCTATACCTCCATTGTTCAACCAGTTCGAAGTTCTGACCTCCTCTGCCGACAAGGCTGAATGCTTTGCACGGAAATTTTCATTCAACTCAACGCTCGACTCTTCCGGTGTACCCATACCCGACTTCCCTCTTAGAACTGAAGCCCTATTGAGTGGGTTACACATAACCCTGTCATTGGTACTGGGCATTATCTCCAATTTAGACCCCAACAAGTCTAGTGGTGGAGATGGGATACCAGCCATTGTCTTGAAGAAATGCATGCCTGAACTGGCGCCCGCCCTTTCTAAACTATACTACTACTGCCTCAAGGAATCTTGTTTTCCTAACAGCTGGAAGTCCTCTCCGATTGTTCCTGTCTTCAAGAACTCTGGCAACTCCTCTGACCCTTCTAAATATCGTCCTATCAGTCTCCGACCCTTCTTTGGCAAAGTCTTTGAAGCCCTAATCAATACCGAGGTGGTTAACCACCTCACATCCCATGATCTGCTCTCAGACAAGCAATATGGCTTCCGCTTTACCCGATCTCCAGCTGATGTGCTTACGGCCATCACTGAAACAGTCTACCGAGCTCTCCAAAATAACGAGAAAGCTCGTGCCATGACCCTAGACATCTCCAAAGCATTTGATAGGGTTTGGCATGCCGGCCTTCTTCGCAAGCTTCAGGGTTATGGCATTACAGGTCGATTGTTTGACCTAATACAATCATTCCTGTCAAACCGTGAATTGAAGGTCGTTCTCAACGGATTCTCCGCCAGTTCCTATCCCACGAATGCAGGTGTTCCTCAAGGCTCCATCCTAGGCCCCACTCTATTCCTTATCTACATAAATGACCTTCCTGATGCCATAAATTCCCAAGTTGGCATCTACACGGGTGACACCACAATTTATTCCTGCCTCAAAAACAAATCTAGTGTCACTGACAAAACTAACCTGGCCGTGCACCTCGAAAAGGACCTCCAATCGGTTGTGAACTGCGTCAGGAATTGGCTGGTCAACTTTAATGCTTCAAAAACAAAACTGCTCTCTATTAATCACCACAGAGATCCTTCTCTGCCCTCTATTAGAATGTCTGACGCTCAACTTCTCGAGAGCACCTCTCTGCGTCTGCTTGGTCTCACGTTGACGGTTGACCTGAGATGGAACAAATACATTGAGTCAATTGCTTCGTCCACCGCAAGGAAAGTTGGCTCCTTGTGCTGTGCCAGGAAATTTTTCTCCCCGGAATCGATCCTCCAGATCTACAAATCAAAAATTCGCCCTTGCATGGAGTATTGCTGCCATATATGGTCTGGAGCCCCTTCTGTTTGCCTCGGGGTTCTTGATAGGCTCCAGAGGCAGATATGCAATATAATTGGCCCTGATCTGGCATCTCGTCTACAGTCACTTTCTCACAGACGTGCCGTCGCCTCTCTCTGTCTTTTTTACAAATACTTTCATGGCAATTGCTCTGAGGAGATGCATTCGCTGGTTCCCAGACTTCATGAGTTCAAGCGCCCGACGAGGCTGGCATCCTGCTCTCACCCCTTCACTGTCGAAACTCCTAAATGTAGCTGTCTCTTCTACTCCAATAGCTTCATGTCTCCCACCTCTCGCCTGTGGAACTCCCTTCCCTATTCCATTTTCCCTGAGAGCTATAATCTCCAGCTATTCAAATGTAATGTCAATCGACATCTCCAGTTGCCTTGATCTATCCACTACCCTTCTCCTCATTCTTTCTTCTATCACTCCTATCTGATCTTGCTCCAAATTTTCTGTAACCCCTTGCGTCCTAGTGGCTTCCCACTTTGCTTGGGGTGAAACACTTAAAAAAAAAAAAATGATGGTCTTATTTGTACAATGGCTTCATAATAATGTGCTTGTGTCTAACAGCTTGTGCGATGGGTAAATTGTCGCCATTTTATATTTTTAATTTCATGCATGCACATTGTTTTTGATTTTGTCAAGTGCACAGTATAGTAGGGTCAGTTGGGCACCATTTGTAAGAAAAAGAGCACCATGACACAATTTACTCCACCAATTTGGAAATGGCATGCTGTACTGCTTGGCATTTGCACCAGAACCTCCAATATGAACATGTGTGTTTGGGTGTCAATCTGAGAACAGTACAGAGGATTCAGAAAGAGTTACATTAGACTAATGGTGATTACGAAGGTGCTTGGAGTGATCACTAGTGATGGTGATGTTATGCCTCCATTCATCTTCCCAGAGGGTCTCAAACACAACACTGAGGCCTACATCAAGTGCCTTGAGGAGGTAGTGCTGCCCTGAGTCAAGAGAGTGGCTGTTGAAAGTCTCTGCACCATGACACACAAGCAGGAGAACTCAGTCATGGCTGTCAGAAAATTTCTGCAACCACTTCACTCCTTACATACCTAATTCCCGAGACTGCAACCCCCTTGATTATTATGTGTGGGTCGCAGTTGAGTGAGAGACCAACAAAACTCCTTGTAACACCAAAGATGAACTGAAGGCAAACATTATGGCAACATTCACCAACTTAAACAAGGAGACCACCCAGAAGTGTTGCAGAAGATTCTGAAGTCGTCTGGAGGCCGTAGTTGAAGTCAAAGGCGATTTTATTGAATAAATTTAGTCTTTAGCATTTCAAGATATTGTTGTGTAATTTTGGTAAATATGTCCGTTAAAATGACATGTCAATGTTATTTTCATTTTTGTGTAATTTAGACGAAAATTTATCCATCGCACACTTTATAATCTGTGAAGCTTCAGTAATTAATTTAACTGCTCTTTCCAAAATTTGGCAACTCCAACGTTGTTCCATTCATTAAAATCTTTTGGCAGTTCATTTGAAAAACCTTCTGCAAGTGCAGATTCATAAACTCCATTTTGTGAGAGGTTAATCAAATTTGACCAGAGTGTCACTTTGGAGTTGAATGTAAATTTTTTTTAATCTCTCGTTTGGTACCTCACTACTTCTGAAACAAAAAATAAGTATTTTTATTAGAAAATTTAGCCATACTTGGTTATATTTTTGTGATGTAATTTGAATGAAATCCTAAAATTAGTCTTGTAAATTGACATAACTAATCATGAATAAATGTTGACTTATCTCATGGACAAAATATGTTTTATAATCACTTCCCTCACCTTCAATTCATCTGACTTAATCATTGAGAAAATATTTTCTGGAAGCAAGGTGAAAGGATTGGTCTGTAAATTTTTTAATGCAACATTTTGTATTTTGGTCGACTGTTACTTTATTATTTGGATCATGTTGAAGATATACAGTTGTTGGTTATGGAATTTGTTATTCTTTTTAATTTCAAACCAACTAATTGCATAGATTTTTATTAGAATTAATATAAGTAAAAGGTTTGTCACTTAGCTGAT
Organism: Acanthosepion pharaonis; assembly: GCA_903632075.3. Lineage (NCBI taxonomy): Eukaryota > Metazoa > Mollusca > Cephalopoda > Sepiida > Sepiidae > Acanthosepion > Acanthosepion pharaonis. Next base: position 1,464,411 of record CAHIKZ030001802.1, read on the forward strand.
GTTACCTTCAGGATTCTGACTCCAGAGTTTCATAGATGGACCCATCCATCCAGGCATCAGCAATTGACTGCTTATACTTCTTGATTTTTCTTCTTGATATACACTTATCATTGGTGCAAGATATTTTCATACTGTGTGTGTGTATGTGTGAGTGTGCATGTGTCTTTGCACCTACCTGCATGTATGTGCGTACATGTAAGGTGCTGTGATTATTTGTCCTTTTCCTCTTTTCTTTCAATTGTAGTCATGCTTAAATGATAAAGTACATATTTATATATGTCTTCACTTGGCTATTATTTTGTTTTCTTATTTGGTTTGGTGGTATCTTGAGTTGAGTACTATTAAAATATTAATTGTTGGAGGTTAGGTTTATAATTAAAGTTTTGTTTATTATTTTAATTTATGTTCATATACCTATATTTATATGCTTGTGCTTGTATATACATATAAAGATAAAATATGCACATACAAACACATGTACACAAGCACGGGTACACTTGTGTCTGTGTTTTGTTATTAATATACTAGTGCTTAAATGGTAAAGCTATTTTTTTCTATTTTTAATGTGTTAATTATGGTTGGATGGGTTTATAGAGCATTTTCTTTGCGGTTTGAATATATATATATATATAGTCTACAGTATCTACTCCTGTACAATCAGGCATGCACATATATGCAATTAAATAGTGCATATGTAGTAAATTAAATATTTGCTTATATCATATGTTATCATTTACCTAATGTTTCATTTTTATTTAATGGTTAGTAGTTTATTTGGTTTTGCTTTGGTGTTATATATTGAGGTATTAATTATATGACGTTAAGTTTGTTCATTTGTATGTGTGTGTGTATATTTATATGTGCATAAAGACATATTCAGATGTGTCTATTTTATATTAGTTCATTTATTTCTTTATTAATAATTCTTTTTTTAAGTTTATATTATATTTCATTTATTTAAAGTTTATATTATTTTTAATTCGTGCTTAGATGACAAAGTAGATATTTATTTATATGTCTACATTTACCTATTATTTCAATTTTCTTGTTTAAGAGTTTATTTTGGTTTTTAAAACTAATTATTGGTCATTTTTAAGGCTTCAATTTTATATAACACTCCAATTTTGAACCTAAACTTAATCTTTAAACATGTTTACTCATAAAAAAAAAAACAGTAATGATTTGGAAAAATATTTTTTATCATTATTTATCATGTCAAACCCCACGTTACAAATTGAGTGCAATATCACAGTTCCAAAATCCCTTGCCCAAATACCCAACCTGTTTTAAATTCAAAGTTGCCCTTCTCCTAAAGTAGTTGCCAACCAAGGCTAAAGTGTCCATTCTGCCCTGCTATTTAATCCAGAACTGGAGGGGGAAGAGATGGATTCATACCTTGCTAACCATTCCAATAAACAATCTAATAAATAAACAAGGTTTTCATTTTTGTTGTCAATCCTTAAGATCAAAGAAAATATATAAATTCACTTTTATATGTTTAGGTTTTATTACAATTCTAATAATCACTTTTCAAAACAATAAACATTAGTGAGGTGTTAAGGTAGTTAAAATAATAACAATATCAATGGAAAACTGTCATTTTTAACACACCATTTTTTCCAGATACAAAGGTCCATGTTTGCCAATCCATTTATATTAACCAGCCTGTGCATTTATGAGTCTTAATAAAAATATGCTTTCTGGCAGGACTCAAACCTGCATCCCCCTTGCAAGGGAAACCAATATATAGTCTGGTGTGTTTGTAGACTGCTCAGCCACAAGCAAAGTTCAATTACACAATTTAAATAGTAACAGTGGTTTCCAATACAAAGGAGATAGAAGTTTGAACCCTTGCTAAAAGGCATATTCTCTGTATTCTTTTTCTTCTATATGTCATGTCCCTTCAGGATGTAGGGCGATCATGGCTCTCCATAATTTCCTGTCCTTTGTAGATCTTAATAAATTTTATCTTTTCTCAACCTTTCTCTGCCATCTAAACCTTTTCTAATTCTTTCTTTGCATGCATTTGTTCTCTTTCTATGCACCGTGTCCCTTCAGACTGTTGGCGATCATGGTTCTCCACAATTTCCTGTCCTTTATAGCTCTTAATAAATTTTGTCTTTTTGTTATCTCTCCTAAACCTTGCTCTGGCATCTGTATTAAAACTTCCAAATTCACAGACCTGGTAAATTTACACTATTTAAAAAAAATATGTATCCTCTAAATATAACGTTTACAGTAATAATAAATAATGTTGAACTGGAAATTAAAATCATTAATTCCTTAATTTTTTTATCAGTAATAACTTCATATCGCGAGTTAAGGGGAGATAACTACATTTATCTTCTTTGCACTGACAACGCCAAGTGATAGTCTTTGGTATGGCAATGGGAACCATTTTAAAAGACAATTGAAAAGGTGAAAAAACTGACCATGAAATTAGAAAAATATATCTATAGATTAATATACGAAAACTTAGTAAAGACTTCATAATATATATCATCTAATTTGGTGGCATAGGTAAACTAATATATGTCACAAGCCTCTTGCTGTTCTATCACTATTTCCATGGAAAGTGTTCAGAACTACATTCTTTAGTTTCACCAGTTCTAACCTTAACAGGTAACGCTCACTATGCCACGCACATTGTAGAGAACCACTCACATTCCTTTTGTATTCCACTGGTGAGTTGTAAGTTCTACTTGAACAGCTTCTTCCCACGAACTGCTTTGCGAAACAAACTCCCAAGAGGATGCTTCCCCAATCACTACAATCTTAATCTGTTGAAGTTTAGGACTAACCTTTATCTTCCCATAAACTGAGCCTTTTACTCTGTAACACTATCCTGAGTGGCTCTTGTACAGGGTGAACATCATTGTAAAATGTGTGTGTGTGTGTGTGTGTAACTATATCAGGGGTAGCCAAACTTGCTTGATGTAAGAGCCACATATGATAAAGTTGAGATGCTTGAAAATTGCATTCACTACCCCAGCGCACCCAAATCTTTAATCCCCTTAGCCATGACATTTCTCTGTAGCCCTTGCTGATCACAAAGTTCTTTAATCCCTTTGCCTCCTACCATCCCTCAGCATTAAAGAACAATGCCTTACTCAAATCTAGTATAAAATAAGGATTTAAATTCTTAAATATTTTTACTAACCATGAAGATTAAACTTACGTTTTAATCCAATGGGGTCTCTATTCATACCCAGCAAATAATTATAAAGCTTGAAATTTTTCTAATTTACCTTTTATATTATCTGTGATGCAAAAAGGAGCTCAGCCAATATATATCTCCACGAGGCACATATTAAAGGTCAAAAAAGCACATGCGGCTCGCAAGCCGCGGTTTGGACATCCTTAATAATATTCTTGTGCCAGATTAAGCTTAACTCTTAAATATTCATTGTAATTTGGATTTTGATGAATGAAAAGTGCAATTTATCAAAGGGAAATAATTTGATTATCTCCCTTAGTCTCAAAAAATGTTAATGAACGATATAAGCAAACAATTATTTTTACCGTTCCCCAATTTCTATCTAGTGAACACTTAAAGTCATAAAGGTTACTTCCAAATTTTTATCCTTTAACTCCCTCGCCAAAGATGGCACTAAAGGTTGCCTTGAAGCAGTTCTTACATTGACTGATCGATGAAACCACTATAGACTCTTGTATCCTTCAATACAGTGAGTATCTATCAAAACAACACATTGTTGTAGTGACAGCAGAAATCACAATCAAAAGAAAATGAAAATCAAGTGACTGAGACATTTTCTTTTTATTAAGCTGAAATCAAAATGAAATTTGTTGGGATGCAAAATATCTACAAATGCATGGAAAAAGCAGTGGTGTACAAAATTCAGGACCAATCAAACAAGCATAAAAAAGGGAGAAATAATGATATAAGTGGAGAAAATCTGACGGAGGACGTGACAAAATGGTTGAAAAGAAATGGCTTTTCTTGTGCAACTCAAATTTTAAAACATTGCTTTCTCAAAAATATTTAACCGGTAAAGAATGATGAATTCTTATGAAAAGAATTTATCAAATTCTGCTAACCATAATTATGTGCCATTATAAGAAAGAAATTTTCAAATATTCAAAAAAAGTTATTTTTATATATCTGTAGTTTATTTAATGGTTGTTCTCCATTTACAACACAGGTTAAGAAGGTTTTCGCATCAAAGTTAAGCAACAATAGGATTTCAAAAAATAGTAGCAGTTGTGAAAAAAACCTGGAATTTAATGAGCAGAAATTTTATAAAAATTTTACAAATTTTTATTAAAATGGGTGATAACATAAAATGCAATACATATTCATATATGTATATAATATGTATATAATGATATGTATATATCATTTCACAGAGTGTAGGATTCAACATTCTGATCCTAGACATACGTCTGGAGAGCAACTCTTTGATCATAGACAGAAATGCTGACCGACATGTAAAAATATCTGTTATTTTTTTAAGTATACTATGCTACTAATAATAATATTTTAAGAATACTATGCTACTACTACTACTACTACTAATAATAATAATAATAATTATAAGAAGAAGAGGATGAAAATAAGAAGTAGAATAAAAATAAGAAAAATATAAATTATAAGAAGAGGAATAATAATAGGAAGAAAAATAATGAGAATAATAATAATAAAAATAATAATAATAAGTAGAATAACAATAAGAAAAATAAATAAAAATAATAAGAGGAATAAGAAGAGGAATAATAAGAGGAATAAGAAGAATAAGGAGGAATAAGAAGAGGAATAAGAAGAATGAAGAGGAATAAGAAGAGGAATAAGAAGAATGAAGAGGAATAAGAAGAGGAATAAGAAGAATGAAGAGGAATAGGAAGAGGAATAAGAAGAGGAATAAGGAGGAATAAGAAGAGGAATAAGAAGAATGAAGAGGAATAAGAAGAGGAATAAGGAGGAATAAGAAGAGGAATAAGAAGAATAAGGAGGAATAAGAAGAGGAATAAGAAGAATAAGGAGGAATAAGAAGAGGAATAAGAAGAATGAAGAGGAATAGGAAGAGGAATAGGAAGAGGAATAAGAAGGAATAGGAAGAGGAATAAGAAGGAATAGGAAGAGGAATAAGAAGGAATAGGAAGAGGAATAAGAAGAATAAGGAGGAATAAGAAGAGGAATAATAATAATAAAAAAAAAACGCCTGGGCTTTGAGATTGAAACCAACTACAGTATCCAAAAAGTGAGGATTTGGTTGTGACTAAGAATTTCTTTCTTTATTCTCAAAAACCAAATCCATTCTTCTAAATCATAGACACAGCTGTGCCACTAAACCATTGTCAAAAAAAAAAAAAAAAAATACCAGGATCTCACCTGGATGTCCCAAAAATCATGGACTATGAGGGCTAGATCTGTGCCTATAACAGATGGCATATTTGGAAATGCCAAAAACATTAGAAACAAGATTGAAAGAATAGAAAATTTGAAGATGGGCTGAGACTGTGCTAGGGTCTAAAGAATAATTGAGGAAATTGCTGGAGATTTGAAGACACTTACTGTTACAAAATCTCCAGTGATAAATGCCAAACATCTGGTATGAACAGATAAATTTATAATAATAATAATAGTAGTAAATTATTTTCATAAATAATAAACTGGGAAAAAATATCTGGAATTAAAGTTTTGTTAATATAAATTGGCTAAAAAATACAATATTTACCAGACACAGTTTTATAACAGGAAACAGGATAGTGTATTGGTATTATGGCTAGAGGGCTGTGAACAAAAAGCCTCAAGCCAGACACAAAGAAAATCAGGATGCCGTCTCGAGAACAGATGGATCTGATAAAACAGGAATCTTAGAAATCTAAAAAAATAATGAACTAGGCCAACCATTCTTAATAAGAGCCATATAGCTCCCAGGAGGCCTTTTGAAGTCAGCTATAGGTTGAAAACTATGAAAAAAAGGGCTCCTAGAATAGCAGTAGTAAAATAAAGCAAGGAAAAACTTTTTTCTATTTGGTTGAGACTACATTCAGTAAGGTGATATCTTTGATAAAATCCTGGAACAGAATCAATATTGCGACAAAAGACAAACTCTGACAGACATTGTCTAATTTTGAACGTCGTATTATGACGACTCGTAGAAAAGAACCAATGTCAAGGATTACATGTTCTTAAGTAGGCTCGTCAGATCTAGATGTTCATGTGGATGTCATGAATGGGGTTTCACTCACTCAGAAATCTCTAAACTATCATCTACATATAATCATTTTCTGATATCAAGGATTAAAAATGGCCTCAAGCGAATGAATATTTTAGGCTTTAAAGAAGACTATTCAGATTTCACAGACTGGAGCTACAGAATTACAAATAAAGAACTTTTCCAAATAACAAAGACATATCACTTGAAGCTTTCCAACAGCAACACAACCAAAAATAGGTTGCACATATAACTAGAAGAGAAAGAAAATAATGAAGATATTGTCTTTCCACACTACCTTAAAAAAAGGTTAGGAAGGAAACTCCTATCAATACTAGAAAGAGTGATAACAGTGGACTTGAGAAACCAATTTTCCTGACAGAAAGATTTTAGAAATTTCAACTGACAGTAACACTAATTTTAGTCAATGTATGGCAAATATTTCCTGTATGAAAATGGCTAATATCACTATTACTGATAGCAGACAGTAGGCTTCATAAATGTTTGATTTCAAACAGTATTGTCTTTTTTTGTTTTGTTTCGTATATCAGAATGATTAAGATTTCTTGCTGTTTAAAAAATAAATTTCTATCTGTTGGTGTCTTAACTCTATTTGACAAGAGGGCCATGGAATGTAACAAGAGCTTATAAAGAGGCGGAAATTATAAAACAGGTGAGAACATCTGAATACAGCAACAGAGTTTATAAGACTGCTATTGAATTCTAAATGCATTGTTCTACTGAGAAGAAGACATTCTTCTAATTTGCATTTTTTTTTCAAATTTACAAATCTGTTTTCCTCAATCTTTCCAATAATTGATGTTTAACAGGGTTTTTTTTAATGAATAGGTTTGCAGCCATAAAAAACATGAAAGTGATAACACTATCATTGTTGCTTGTCAATGCATATTAACTGTTTTTATGGAACAAGAAATATTTTTCTATATTGTAGAATAATTGTCCCTGGAGAAATGGAATTGACAAAATTCTCAACAAGTGGTATTGACAAATGAAATATTGTGATTGAGGATGGTAGGAGCCTAGCAGAACATGTCCAATCATTTCAGCACTTGAGAGAATCATCATTGGAAATAGCATACTTCAGTAGGGGCATAAATTCAAAAGAAAATTCAGAGACAATAAATGAAAAGAGTTCACGGGCTGTGGTTCTTGAAGCAGATGTTTTCAAGTATTTTCATTCACAGGACATGGGAATTCCATACCTGAGTTTGAAAAAAAATGTTTTACATACTATAAAGGACAATCATTTTCAAACCAAGGAAACAGTTCTTTTAATTTTCTATCAGTCTATGTAAAAACCAACAATGGCCACAAGAGCTAAATTTTAAATATTAGTATTTATAAAGTGGCATTCTATGCAATTAAAATATCTCTTTATTGAAGACAGCCTCTAAATGAAGATTATTTGCTCTGGCTTGGTTTTTCTTTTTCTCCAAAGTGAATACATGTCTTATTTACTTAAACAGGACAACAAACTTCTCAAGCATCTGCCAACTACTCTATGACAAAAATTATTTTTGAGTTTGGTCCAACTCAATTATTTTTGAGTTTGGTCCAACTCAAAAATATATTTTTTTTTACAGTAAGGTTCACCATGTACAAGGCCCAGGAGTCACCACTCAGTGTAGAGGATTACATTAAGGGGTAGTTCATATGGATAGGAGGGGAAGATAATGGTTAACTCTAAACTTGAACAGGTTAAGATCATAGTGACCGGGGAAACATTCTCTTGGGAGTCTGTTCCACAGAGTGGTTTCTCACTGATAGAAGTTACAATGTAAGTGACATGGCAGGTCCTAGCCATAATGATTAGACCTAACTGAACCAAGGAATATAGTTCTTTCCATAGAAGTAATGATAGAGCAGCGAGAGACTCGCCATATCCCATCTGTGTAAGAGAGATTGGAGGGTGGAAAATAATAGATATCTATATTATGTTAGTACAATAGATTTTACAACTACTAGACTGATCAATTGCTATACAAAGCATTTTCTAAGAGGTATGTACATATTATTTAGATAAACAAGAGGATTTTACAAGCATTTGAATAAAATAAATATCTTCAAAAAGCTTATGATAGAACAATGCTATGTTTCTTGAAACTAATGATGGAAGTATTCAGTCAGAGGTTGTCCCTTTTGAAATCTTCACAGATCCTGGATTGGAACGAGGCAGGGGAGAGAAGTCTAAAAGAATAAATTCAAGTTTTGTTTTTTAGACAAATTCTAATATCAAATTGATATACATACAGCAATTTATATTTATACAAGTTTAGTTAAAGACAAATGAAATTTCCTTGTTAAGAATTTCTTCTTCTATAATTTCAGAAAATTTTTCTGGTGAAAATTTGAATAAAAATTGACGAATGGTCTGAAATATAGGCAAAATAAACTAAAGAATCCTTAATAAAGAACTTTCATTAGTTTTTAACCAAATTTGTATGAATCAAAAATTGCTGCCCAAATTCATTCAACAACAATCTACAGTGGATTATTCCAATGAGGTCTTTTTAAATATAAAAATATTAAAAAGTTAACTCCACCATGAGAGCTCAATGTATAAATTTATATACAAAGCAATATAAATAAATAAATAATAAGGAAAAGACTTAATTAGTCATCATATCATTGGTTATAAATTTGTTTCATATTTCATATTATATATATATCTATATATATCTCCAGGTAAAAAGAGGTTGTATTTTGCTTTTAAATCTAAATAAATCATTCACTTGCCAGTAATTTACAATCATCTGATGTGATGCATTGATACACATCGAAACACGATTGCAACTGTGTAGTTATTTTGACATGTTTTTGGTGTAGTATCCTAAATAAAAATATATATATATATATATATATATATATATATATATATATATATATATATATATATATATACCTACCTCATCAGACTGACTACATTTTATTAAAATTTATAAACCGATTATATGATGACTAATTGTTTTTTTTCTTTATTATATATATATGCATGTGTATGTGTGTGAGAGAGAGAGAGATTGTTTTTCATGGCTTATTTCCAGGTTATTTAAAGCCAGAAAATATTTTTAGACCATAAGAATTTGGGGGGAGATAATAATGATTTACTGATACATCCTACTAATTAACCCATAGAGGTGGGAAAAGTTGTGGATGCATACCTTTTCCAAAGGTATTTGCACATAAGCAAATATAATGAACTCAACTGGAATTAGGACTCGGATCTCCAATTTCAAATTACAAACCATTATCCATTACTCCACCAACATGTCCAAGCTTGCAGCCCTTGGTATTCCTAAGTGGTCACCCATCTAAGTACTGAACAGGCTAGATGTTCCTTAACTTCAGTGATCATACGAGAACTGGTGTTTCAACATGTGGCCATAAGCCGTGTGTGTATAAATATTAATATTTGAATATAAAATCTATTGTAAATAAAATTTGTGTGTACAGACGAGAGAAAATATAAATAATTTTTTCTTTGTTGCAAAGGAGAAGAGAATACTTCTTGAGATCACTATTTAAAAATTCTATTGTAAATGACTTCATTTTAATATTAATAAAATCCTTTTGCTTTTGTCAATATCAGAGAAAAAAAATTCAACAATTAAAAATATGTGTGAAACATTAATAAAAGTCAGTTATTTCAAGTTAGAGCTACCTTCTAGCATAACACTGTGGATTAATCATTAGTTAAGCTGATTTTACAGATCATTATTACTGAGTAATAAATTTGATCCTCACCAAGTGCAAAATTTTACTATAGCAAATTTCCAACAAACAAGAACTACATAAAAATAATGAAACAGTTCCACGGTAAAATTTTGAAATGAAGTTTTTTGCTGCTACCTTTGATTTGAATCTAAAAATTGACTATTGTTTTCCAGGATATTTAACATTTTTCAGTCATCATTACAATAGGATGGATATTTGAACATTGCTGCATTTCCTTCAATAAATCATTTCCAATGCATTTCCACAGCAACTAAGAAGCCTAAAAATATAATTTAAAATTACAACAAAGGCTTTTTTGCTGTTTGGAAGCATTTGAATATAAGAAATCATTTCATCTTTAACAAGCAACATTTAAAAAAAAAAAAAAAAAATCAAGTTGTTTGGTGCCATTTTTTTTTTTAGATACCAAACAACCAGACTAATTTATAGCAAAAATATTTTTTCTGACAAAGCGATCCAAAATTTCGTTTTTAGGTTTCACCATGAAGTGACTTCAAAAAGATAGAGAAACAAAGATACGTTACACTGACATGTTTGTTAACAAATATTTCATTAGACAAAGAGAAGAATTAAGAAAATATTTTTTTAAAAAAACATTGCATTTTCTTCATTGCAAATGACCTGAAAATCAGCAGTAAAAATGGCCAAGCAATTCAAAGATTTATTTTCAAAATATTAATTTATCATTATGTCCAGATAAAAATTAATGTCATAATAGTAATGACAGTATCCATAAGATTATCACATAATGAACAGACTACAGTTTCCAGAAATAAAACAAAAAACAATTATCGAAAAATAAAGTTAATAGAATTGAGAAATAAAATAAACTCAAGAAAATTAATAATTGTCAGAAATAAAATTAATAGTTAGTCTGGTGAAATAAAATTAGTAATAAGTGTTGAAAAATATAATTAATGAAATAAAATTAATCAATCTTGAGAAATAGAATTAATAATCAATCATTAAATAGTCTCAAGAAAAGTAGTAATTTTCAGAAATAAAATAAATGGTTCTTCAGAAAATCTTTTTAGTCTTAAAATTAATAATTAGTTTCTAAAATTAAAATAATTAGTCAAAAAAATTAAAATTAATAATATTCTGTTTTAAAATAAAGAAAGAAATAATGGATGAACAATCAAGCCACCAACATTCACAAATCAAAATAATTTTAATCAAATGAAACTCATAATCTTCGGATAAAATGAATTAAATACAAAATAATAGTAATGATCCTAAATTTGACAATAATTTTCATTTTTCATAAATGTAGCTGAAATGACTAATCAAAACACATTTTGGGATTTATTCAAATGATGTTTGATTTCATGTTAAACACTTTTCAAGAAGCAAATAAAAAAACGGAAATTGCTTACTGAATATTTCAAGCAATTTTTTCTATTATGCACCAATGTAGACATTTTATTAAGGACGTGACTGTCCTCCACATTGCTACACTTCAGACTATAAACGAGAAAAAAATCCAAGAAAAATGGCTTCAATTTTTTGCAACCAAAAGAAATATTTCTGAAGGATTTGAGTGCACTAAGCCTAAGCAGAGTATGATCAGCAGCTGTTATAAGACGGATCAAGTGTTAATCTCAAAAGGGGCACAAAATATAACCGAGACACAATGTTAACAAATATTAGCATATTACAAAGCAAACTCCTTCCTCTCCTTGGGTAGGGGAGTAGAAAATACTTTTATTCTCATCACAAGCAGGGCCTCTTCTAAATGTGGCTACAGCGTTGGTTCCACCTATGGAAGCAAGGGCTAACCAGAGAGAAGCTATGTTACCAAAACTTTTAACTTTATTGAGTTTTGAAAATTGAGAAATTGGTACAACTCCAAGCCTCAAGTCCATTAGGTGAGTCTTCAGTTCTGTTTGACCACAGCAGAAGTGAATATAGTATTAAGTAGATTATATCATCAATATATTACACATAACTTAATCAGGTACAAGGCTACTGCAATGGGGCACCCAGTGGAGATCTAACTACAGAAGGTGTTCAGATATACACATATACAGAATATGTTTAGGATAAGACTGTGAACCATCTTGGTGATTGAGATTTCTTAAAATTTCCTCTCAATATTTGGTCAGGAAATAATAAAGGTAATTAATTTATAACAATACAAAAATTGCCATCCAATGGTTTTTGGGAAACAACAGGTTGGGGGTATATTATTAAGGTGAATAATTATGCAAGAAATGCTTCTCAGGAGTTGTGTAGCATAAGGATTGAAAAAGAGGATTAGAAAGAGGGAATTGGTTTAATTACTGTGTTAATTATAGATCACTGATTGACCAGTATTGAAAAATGACAGCAAAACCTTTGGAATATGAAAAGCTGCTTTGTTGACAGTGATTGCCAATTGTCTCATTGGTAGAAATTATTAAATATCCTGAATGCACCATTGATTTTTAGTTAGCATAGCACAAGTTCATTTCAGAAGAAATATGGTCCAAACTTTCAACTTTTTTAAGGTATCATCAGGGTAGGTAAAGACAAATGGTGACTTTCATAGAACTGGTGAGTTTAGTGACATGAGCAAAGTGTGTTGTGATGAGGTGTAATGTGTGTGCTTACTTTTTTGTCTTTTAATAACATTTGCTCCCTAAATACACAATATATATATATGTGTGTGTGTGTGTGTGTGTATTAATTAAATAATTAAGAAAGAGATAACCTTAAGGTTCAATGACTATAATTTATTTCCCCAGAAAACATATTTTTCCTGGTTCATCAGGTCGCATCTCTAGTTACAAGGGAATTTGTTTTCTTTTATTTTTTAATACAAGTTTTTGAGGGATAGTTTTAGACTGATATAAGGTGACAGAGAGAGTGAGAGGGGGAGGACTACAGAATGATCTTTATTGGAAATAGAAATTAAGGATAGGGTTGTTTTTAAACCATCTTTAATAATTTACATAGGTTCAAGTTTACTCGGTCAAGAGGCCTGACAATTTGACTTCTTAAATACTTTTTAGACAGGAAAAGAAAAGAAGAAAAAAAGAAGACAAATTGTAAAGCAGGGGAGGGGGGGTAAAGAGGAAGAAGAAAGAAAGAGTTATATATATATATATATATATGTGAAAAGTGTATATAAATATAAATAAATATATATATGTATAATCATTTATATATTATATATGTACTTATTAGAAAGCGCTCAATATCAGAGATAGAGCTAACATATTTGGTTGGATAGATGTGAGTTTGTGACCCTGGGTTTCACGCTTTAGCGATCGTCAGACTGACAAATTCACATCTATCCAACCAAATATGTATGCATATGTATACACATTTCATAGTCTAAATGAATCCATGGCTAAGAAGATCAAAAAGATGAGGATATTGGTCCAATAAATGTATAATTAAACAAATGCTCAGCAAATATGATCAGCAGGTGAATCCATGAAAGAATTTAATAATATTTAAATGACAAAAATGGTAAAAATAAATAAATGTTCAAAATGTCATATGAACATCACTTAACAGATAAAGTGAGTCTAAAATTCATAAAAGTGAATGAAAAAAAAAAAACCATTAAAAAAAAAAAAAAAGGTTGCAGATGTGTTTAAAAATCTGCTTTAAGGAGAATTTCATAGAAACCCAATCAAATGAATGACAGAGCCGAAGTTTTAGAATAACCACGGACATAATTGTCATTATCACCGTTTTGATTAAAGATATGTCTTATACACATGGAAAACGAGATGATTCCTCAGAATAACATCTGAGATGATTTTTTTTTGTTTTTTTATTCTTTAACACCCAAAAGATAAGGAAGTGAAATTGTGCAAATTGATGAAGGTGAACACAAAATGCATGACAGGGGAGTTACCTATAGTTCTGAGGTGAAGCATCATCGCAACATGATCGTTTATTTGGACTAATATTCTCATCTTTACTTTAACTGATAGGCTCTAAAACCATCTACAGGTCAATGTGGCAATAGTAAACAAACTCAGAAATTTACTCAAGACAGCATTTATATTATAGTATTTTTTGTATCTTCTTTTTAAATATATAGCTTTCCATATATGACATTAGAATATATCCAATATTAATTATTACTAAAAAAAAAAAAAAAAAAAATGATGGTGTGTTATAAGAATTCTTCAGGAGACACCTTATAAAATATTTATTATACTTAGTAATATCTATTTATAATTGCCAAAAACTTAAATAAACTCTGACTAAGCTTCACTTATCTCCAACCCCTTTTATATGCACCAGCAAAGAAATATAAAAAAAAAAATTCAGATATAATTAAAAAATATCTGTAAAAAGACAATATGAATAAAAACAAAAGGAAAATTAATGTTTACCAACATATTTTGTCCTCTGATGGACTTTATCAAGGTAAATTTAAAGGATTTTATTTTGTAACAAGTATGTAAAAAAAAAAAAAAGTAAAAATATTAATATTTCAAATTTTTTTTAAATTTAAGAATGCTCATAAATATACATCTGGCTAATTGAAAAGTCAAAGTAAATTATGGAAGATGCTAAGTGATGTAATTTAATGTGTTAAACCAAAGTTTGTAAATGTTATTGTTGAATTTTTTTTAATATAATTATTCATATTATTTTAGTTTGAGAAATTAATTTATGCATTATATATTTTAAATAATAGGTTTTAAACTTAACAGTTTTCTTTTAATTTAAAAAAAAAAATTTAGTTATGCATGTTGGTTTTGGAAAGAAGTATTTCTTTTAGGAAAGGAGATATTTGAAAAAAATCTGGTGCAGATTTATATTTTGCTAAGATTCAATTATTTAAAATATATACATATATTAATTTCTCAAATTAAAAGAATATAAATAATAATTACATTATAAAAAATAATTCAACAACATTTACTCAATTATTAGACATTAAATTACATCACTTAGCTTCCTCTATAATTTACTTTGACTTTTGTTAGAGTGATGTATATTTTTGAGTGTTCTTAAATTTAAAAATTCTGAAAAACTAACATTTTTACTTCTGTTTATAAATACTTGTTGCAAAATAAAACCCTTACATTTGCCTTGATAAAGTCTATCAGAGGACAAGACACATCAGCTAAGTTTTCCTTTTGTCCATATATATATATATATATATATATATATATATATATATATATATATATGAGGGAAAAAGTGAGAGATGAGGATATTAGTCAAAGTCATACCAAGACTAAGTTAGCAGGTTGACACAATCTTCAGTCACTTCAAACATATGATACAGTTTGCTTGACCGTCTGCAAATGTCAGCAGCAGTTTCTTGTACAGAGTTCTTGAGGTGTGGTCTGATGTAACGGTTCATGAGAAGCATCTCAATGGTGTCACGGTGTTCTGGTTCAGCCGATGCCAGGTGGAGAGGTGTGTGACCCCCATTGGTCTGGGCATTGATGTCTGCCCCATTCTGAACAAGGAGAAGTGCCACTTCAGTGTTGTTCCAGCGACAGGCACTGTGTAAAGGCTGCCAGCCATCTATGGTAGTTGCATCAATCTGAGCATCCTTCAACAACAGCAACTGAATAAAAATAAAACAGTTTATTTTCGTTAATAAAACTAAAAAAGTGGGACTTCAGAAATATTATTTGATAATGAATAAACAAAACTGCAGATACTAAAACAATTCACTTTTTATTCTTGGAAAGTTCCTTTGGAAAAAAATATTTCTTACAAAAACAAAGAATTATTGTTTTCTTGTTCAAGGAAGCATTCAGCGTTCAACAAGAAAAGTTTCAGCCAAGTTTTCTCAAATGTTTATGCTTTCTCTCATACATCATAATAGAGATTAACTGGGTATGATGATAAACTACATCTGGCAGCAAGGCCTCTGATTGGAAGGTTTTGAGGAGCATGGAGCCACATCTAAACTGGTGTTGTTCCTAGGTCCACCCTGACTTGAGGTGATAACACCAGTTAAGGTCCTAACTATGGACAAATAGTTAACCCAAAATATATTTTAAAAAAAAAAAAAAAAAAAAAAATTAAAATTACACGCAATACATTTTTTGAAACAGAAATTACAATGTTCCAAAGAAAATTAAATTTTGGCATTAAATGACTCATAAGGAGTTGAAATTGTACTAAATAATCAAACAAATAGATTATCTGTTTGTTAAAAAAAAACAAATTGATAAGGTTATTCCTGGTGGTGTTCAAATTTACATTCAAGTTTCCTCTCTACTGAACAACAAAAGCAGAACAGACACTTTGATCTAAGTATTGAATAAAAAAAAAAACAAAAAAACATAACATGCATATTTGTCAGACATACAAATATAATTTTGGGATCACAATTCTCAATGTTTTAGATGCACATTTTGGGCATGTGTTGATAAATTTTATATACATAATACCAGTATATTAAATGCAGTGTAAAATTTGTATAATTTTAGGAAGACAAAAAAAGAATTGCAAAAAAAAAAAAAAAAAATCAGAAAGAATTCACTTCAAGTTATTTCTTAATAATCTTTTTATTTTTCTCTGCTTAATGTGAGAAAGTGGGTCATGTAGACTGAATAATTCTTATGGTCAGACTTTGCAGAATGAATAATTTTTGGGATAAGAACTTGCAAAATGAATAATTCCTGGGACTGGTGTTCTGCAAGGGCAGAATTAATAATTCGTAGGATTTTAACCAAGCATCTTGGTGATATACTTTTTCTTCAATTTTAAAATGATCCAAGTTAAATCAATCAGTCTTTATTAAGGAGTGATTGAAGGCAATCAACACATACAAGGTATATCATATGAGTCAAAGTAACTGATCCCTGAAGATGACCAAAGGATACTTGGCCAAAACGTTGTCCTTATAACACCCATAACAATAACAGATGAAAATAATGATTAACTAAATCAAAGAAAAATGTTGGAAATTTCTCAAAAAAAAAAAAAAAAAAAACTTATCAATTTTGCAGAATGACTGTGGTAAGAATGAGAAGTTTTTGTTAATGTAGTTCACTATACTAGCACTAATTTGGTAACCAGAACAAGTAAATCAAAGTAGTTCAGTTTTTGTTTATTAAAATGAATAAAAATTATAACTCAACATTTTCATTTTTTTTTTAAATAAAAAATGGTTTCACAGGTTTCATTTTTAACAGGTTTCTTTTTTCACAACAAAATGCAGGAAGATGCAGAGAACCATGATTGCCTCCCATATCTTGAAGGCACATGACACCGAGAAAGAGAGTTATTAATAACTACACTTATAATATGTTCTTTTTTGTATATTGATTCTGAAGCTTGTTTGTTTATAATAAATTGGAGAAAGAAATTGTTTGGTAAGTAATTGTTTTGGTAAATAGATATGTTCAAATCAGTGTCAATGCAAGGATTTGAACACATCACTTCTGCTTGATATCAGAGTAATATTTAACATTGGGAACCACTGAGCCTTAGATGTAAATGTCTTCCATCTTGAAATGAAATCAAGAATGTACAAAATTTCATTCATGGAATAAAAAAAAGTGTTGTTACAATTGAACCTGTTATGCTGAAGCAATGACAACAGTTTAATACTGGTACAGATGTTCAAGTGATACATTTAAGATTAAAATATATTGATTAAGCATTTGCTGGGTACAGAGGTGAATAGCTGAATGATTAAACAGGGTATTGATACTGGATTTAGAAACCCAAGTTGTGGTATGTTAACTTTACAGACATCTTTTCATTATCAGAAGAGAGAGAAAGAAAAATTGAAAGATTTAAAATAAAAAAAATTGACAAAAAATATGTACCAAACTATGTGAGAGTCAAGTGAGCTTAATTATCACTGCCTTGGGGTGATAGCAAACCTTGTATCTGAAGGCAATGTTCAATTGATTTGATTAGCAACATAATTCGATTAGAATCAACAGCGCTTAACAATGATGACAAACAAAATGGTTAATGAGCAATAATTAATCAATTGCTCAATGCATTAAATGCAAGTAACAAAACAAAATCGCTGCAACTGCTGGCTTTCAAGCACAGTTCTTGGTTGGAAAATACAAATTTCATTTCCTGAATTAATGTGGCCTTTTGAATATTATTTTTATCATCAATAATTTTCTGTAATTTTTTTTGTTCAAATGAAAGATAATTACACAGCATCTTTCCAAGAGAAATGAGTCAGTGTTCAAATGCTGATCTTACAAAAGGTGAGGTATTTTTCTTCTCTAAATGGAAAATAATTTCAATGTCATTCTAAAAGAAATGAGTCAGTGTTCAAATAAGCTCATCTTTCAAATGATGACTTTTTCCAATGCTTTATTTGGATCATTTAACTCCTTTTTTTATTCTATTCATGTTGTGACAATTTTTGCTGACCTATAAATTCATAAGAATTGGTTGATGGCAAATCAACCATTTGTAGGTTATTTAAAGCTAAAACATATTTTGAATTGTCAGAATAATTCTCTTCTTTTTTTTCAAGGGAAAATCCTACTATTCAATCCATGATGGATTCCCTTCCCAAAAATATATGTGTAATCATAACAATGCTTGAAGTATTGTTCTGTGACTTGGTATATTGAAAGAGTTAAGAATACTCAGTAATAGAGTGAAGATACTAAGTGGAAAAAATATACAAGATTAGTTAACCAAATTGGAAACTTATGGAAGAAGGCTCAGTTTAAAAATATTAACCAAAACCTATAGAATACTTATTAAGAAGGCATCAATAGGATTTGAACCTAAAATAAACCTAGTAAGATGTAGCAAATTCAATACAACTGAATTTTCTCTATCCTACTTCTAATCCCCAAGGAGGCTGTGGTGACAAGATTACAAAAATTCTATCAAATCTGTGGCGTGTTTATTTAGTGAATCATTCTACTAAAGTTACATTGATTCTTACCAAAATGTCTGAACCCAGAATCTGAATGAAGGCACTTTTGAACATGTCATATCTGGTTGGAGATACTTTAAAAATATAACAATGTGCATTCCTGATAGGAAGTTCTTTATTTGAAAATACTATCTTTCAATGTTGTTCTTGCAGGCAAATAAGTCCATTCATGCCTGTGTTTGCTGTGTCCACAGAGAATGCTGTCTTTCTATTCTTCTCTCCTCAAATCGAAAGAAATTCCAGCACCTAGACACAAACATCTAAACTTGTAGTTAATCTTTTCTCAATACCACAAGATCACAGAAGAAAATCAACCTTGAGTGATCGTAACCTTTGACAGTCTACAATATCAAATTGTTGGTCATTTTCACATTGGCATTTTGAACAACGAGGCTTTGGAGAAAATGGAAACAAAAATAAAACTTATATTCAACATCAGGAAGTGTCAGTTGAAATTTCTGGGGTTTGGTGTTTGAATATTGATAGTGTCTTTCAGTATAAAAAGAAAATGCTGACCTGGAAGAAATCAATTCAGTTGGTGTATTAAGTCTGACGTCAAGAATGCAAAAAGCCTTGCAGTGGTAGATACCAAGGCTTACAACTGAGAAAACAGTTATCAGTGATTTTGTTTTGTTTTTTCTTTCTCTCTAAAACAAATGTATATATCCATTAAACTGTATTTCCAAAAAATAGGACAGAAAGTGCAGCACAGAAAACCAAAGATGCCTTTTGGTATAGCAAAAGAAGTCTTCCTTAAAGCTGAGCAGATTATTAAGAAGCAGAAAAATATTGTTAAAAACAAAGAAAAGAGTCCTGAACCGCTATGCAATATCAGTCCTCCTATATGGCAATGAATGCATGAGAATCACAGATGCAATAGAAAAGTGGTTCTATAGAAGGATGCTGAGAATACCATGGACTGAATATGTGAGCAACAACAAAGTTTTAGAGACAATGGCAACAAAAAGGACATTTATACTTAACATCTGGAACAGACAGTTGAGGTTTCTGGGGCACATAATGAGGAAAGAGGGCTTGGAAAATATGATACTCACAGGACAGATTGTTGATAAGAAAGACAGAAAAGCAACACAAACCTACCTGGCGAGCTTCAGTGAATGAATGGCAGAGCAAGATATAGGAGGGATGGCAAAAAGACAAAAGTTATTAAGAGCTACAAG
Organism: Acanthosepion pharaonis; assembly: GCA_903632075.3. Lineage (NCBI taxonomy): Eukaryota > Metazoa > Mollusca > Cephalopoda > Sepiida > Sepiidae > Acanthosepion > Acanthosepion pharaonis. The sequence goes on from CAHIKZ030001802.1 coordinate 1,484,369, forward strand.
GGACAGGAAATTGTGGAGAGCCATGATCATTAATGTCCTGAAGGGACACAGCACATTATTAATTTCTTTAATTACATGGGATAATAAGGAATTTAACGTATACCCCAATTTTCATAGCTCTTTTGCATTCATAGATATGTTACTTAAAATTTTGTTTCACCAAATATAAATTTTATCATATTTACTCTATGGGATTATATATGTATATTTTATTAGTATAAACATCATGGGAACATATGTTTGTATTGAGATCCTTGTTTTTTATTTAATTAATAATTAATTATTTAATTAATATCAACCAACCTAGATCAAGGACAGTTGATGTTAATTTCCCTGTTTAAGAGAATAAAAAAACAAGGATGTTAACTCAAATATGTGTATCCATTAAAAATAATGTGTATAATAATGAACAATAATATCAGAATTAAAAAATTAATTAGAAAAAAAGAAATATGTCATCAGTTCCCAAGTAGGCATCTATGCAGACAACACTACTATTTACTCCTATCTCAATAGCAAATCCGGAGTCACTGATAAAACTAACCTGACCATTGGTCTTGGGGCAAGAAATAGCTGGTTAATGCCTCAAAAACAAAACTGCTCTCTTTTATCCACCACAGAGAACCCTCCCTGCCTCCTATTAGAATGTCTGATGCTCAACTCCATGAGATCACCTCTCTGCGACTGCTGTTGACCTGAGACAGAACAAATACATTGAATCAATAGCTTCATCTACCACAAGGAAAGTTGGTTCTCTGTTTTGTGCCAGAAAGTTTTTCTCACCCGAGTCCATCTTTCAAATCTATAACTCAACCATTCACCCTTGCATGGAATACTGCTGTCATATATGGTCTGGAGCCCCCGCTGTTCATCTTAAGGTCCTGAACAAAATCCAGAAACGGATATGCAATGTGATTAGCCCTGATCTGGCATCTCATTTACAATCACTCTCTCACAGATGTGCCATCACCTACCTCTGTCTTTTCTACAAATACTTTCACAGTAACAGCTCCAACGAGCTACTTTCGCTAGTTCCCAAACTGCATGACTTTAAACGTGCTACTAGGTTGGCATCTCAGTCCCATCTTTTCACTGTTGAAACAGTTAAATGTAGCCGTCTCTTCTACTCCAATAGTTTCATCTTCCTCTTACTTGCTTTCCTGGTAGCTATAATCTGCAAATATTCAAATGCAATGCCAATTGACATCTCCAGATGCCTTGATCTATTCCCCATCCTTCTCTTCATCCTTTTCTCTATCATGCGTTTTACTATTGTTCCCACTCTCTGTAACACCTTGCATGCTAGTGGGACTCCTGTCTTGCTTGGGGTGAAATGCTTAAAAAAAAAAAATATATATATTAAAGAAATAGGAAGATCGACCACTCATGCTACCGTGATTTCAACCATTGAGATATTGTCAAGCAGTAGAGGCTAATTAATTTCCTAACACATTATTTGCTTATTATATGTGTGCACAACAGGAAGACTGAATTGGGTAAAATAAGCCAAGGAATCTTGCAAAAAACTTGTAACTTGTTAAGAATTGCCTTGCAGACTAATCAATGAAATGGAACAAATGAGTGTATTTCTTGTTTCCATGGAATTAAGAATAAAAACAGACATGTATTTATAAAATATTACATCAAGGATTTTTATCTATCCATATCCAAGAAAGGACTGTTTGAAGCTTTGCTAAGGGCTTTGTTGATATACTGCTTGAACAGGTAGAGATAATTTTGCATTGTCGTAATTCTGTGTTATTCTAAAATGACAGAGCATGGCTTAAAAAATCAAACAAGAGTGCCTTTGATGTCCACGAGGTTCAATTGACAGTGCTGAGGTTAATGGGCCTGTATATTTTAAATAAGATCAACAAAATAGCCCACATAGGGACAATGAGCTGATGGCAGTACCAGACAATAGAAAAATAAATGACAGAAAACTGCTTTTTAAACTTTTCAAGAGCCTCAAGTTTGAAATTGCGGTCGATATAAACAAGAAAGTCATCCAATACCTGAATGTGGAATTAAATCCACAAACTGGCAGTGTCTTGCCTTATATGGAACCTAGCACAAAATTGAGGTATGTGGATGATAGATCTAACCACCCTGCAAATGTAATCAAGCAGATCCCTAAAGGAATAGAGTGCAGGCTAACCAGAAATTCCTCTTATAGAATCATTTTTGAAGAAAAAAAGGTAGAGTATGAAAAGGCATTAAAAGAGGCGGGGCATAAAATTAAACTGGTATTCAAACCTCAAATGAATCAACAAATGAGGAATGAAAGGAGAAAAAGAAGCATTATTCAGTTTAACCCCACCTCTGTTTAATTTAGAGGTGAAATCCAACATAGGGAAGATAATTTTCAAGTTGCTTGATAAGCACTTCCCTAAGAGTACAAGATTTTTAATAGAAATACAGTAAACTTAAGTTACAGCTGTACTAGCAATTTGGAAGCTACAGTAAAAAGATAAAATGCCAGGAATTTCAAGACTAGCATGCAGCAAAGTATTGTTGATAGTGAAATATGTAACTTTAGGGATAAAAGGAAATGCCCACTGGATGGAGTTTGTAAAAGAGAAGGAGTGGTTTACAAAGCAGAAGTAAAGGATGCAAATGGCCAGAGCAAGATATATGCGGGGTGGACTGAAGGCACCTTCAAAAAGAGATGGTACAACCACAAGAATAGAAAGCCATAGAAATTGTATCAGACTGGCCAGCTATATGTGGGAATTAAAGGAAAATAATAACAAAAGCCCTAACATAAGCTGGAGCATATTGAGGAGAGCCAGAACTTACAGTAACAGTAGGGATATCTGCAGGCTGTGCCAAGAAGAAAAATTAACAATAATAACATATCCAGACCAAAAAAAGCTGTTAAATGAAAGGTCTGAAGTCATGTTGAGGTGTAAACACACTAAAAAGTATATTTTGGGTTTATATGAACCCGGATGAAAATATGTATAATTTTTTTTTTTCTTCACTCCCCATCTCATCTTATTTCCCCACTCTTGCCTCACCCCTCACCTTCTGTTGTGCGAACATAAAATAAACAAATAAAACATTAAGAAATTAATTAGCCTCTACCACCTAATGAGACTTCAATGGTTGAAACTATGATAGTATAAGTGGTTGATCTTCCTACTTTTTAATATTTAAAAGCTTCTTACAATCAATTTTTTTGGATTGTGTATTGAATACTCTTTAATATAACTGTCCCCTGGTTTGATTCAACTCTGACCATCAACGCTGTTTTTATATATATATATATATATATATATATATATTATAAATTAATTGATTTAAAATATGGTTATTTTCGCTACACAGTTCCAACCATGTTTCAAAAATAGAAGCTTAAAAACCCTAATTTTATTTTTTGCAAATAAATTAAAAGCATTAGTTCCATTTCATCTTCAAGCGAATTTTGGAGTAACTTTTAAAATTTTGGTTTTTAAATACACAGCTAAAATCACGTTTCCATGGTTACAGAATATTCTACTCAAATTGAACACGGGTGTCTAGATTTTCCTTATGACAGTATCATTGTATCAGTTATTAGCTACATTTTGGTAAGGGGTGAGGATGTATTTTACACTGAAACCTGACGTCGGTTGAATGGATGTCGTCTGAAAAAAAAAAAAAAAAAAAAAAAAAAAAAATTTTTCAACGTCAAACATTTTTTATTTAACTACGATTTGAAATATTTTCCTTTTTTAATTTTATTTTACTATATCTTTTTAAAAATTAAAAGATTATGTAGGATTTTTTTACAAAGTATGTATGTAGGTTACATTTTTTTTTTTTTTTTTATTTAACTATGACAGCAGAAAAGGATTTGAAATATTTTCCTTTTAATTTTTATTTTACTATATTCTTTTAAGAACATTAATTTTATTTTATTTTTATTTTATTTTATTTTGCTGTAAGGTGTTATTTTGAATCCATTATATTATGTAGGATTCTGTAACCATTTTAACATTAAGTTTAAGTATGTATTTATTTGAGGTTTTACATTTTTTTTTTTTTTTTGTATATGTAAATTTACATTGACTATTTTGTAAAAAGCAGAAAAGGATTTTATATCTTACTGTTGTTTTTTATTTATATACATATATATATATATATATATATATATATATATATATATATATACTGATTCATGTGTAAAAGTGTAAAAAAACTTTTAAATATTTTTTACTCAGTATCCTATATATATATATATATAATATTTATATATATACACATACATACACATAAGATTAATACAAATATAAAAATATTGTCACTAAACTGATTGATGTTACCTTTAACATCCCATTCTATAGCTAAATGATATTTCCTGCAATACTGAGGACATGGGTATATATATATATATATATATAAAAAGAGAGACAGACAGACAGAGAGAGTTAAAAATACATAAAATTATATTTCAATTATGGTATTCATATTAATTTTTATTTTTATTTTATTTTATTTTTCAATTTACTATAGAACTATTTTTTATTTTTGGATGAACTTTTTTTTCTTTTTAATTTATTCAACTTCAGCAACGGGCATAGCAATTATTTACTTTTGACCATTTCAAGATGTCTTCATTTTTCATAAGATGCCCTACATCAAAGGAGAGAAGGGGCTACATAGCAATTATTTACCTTGACCATTTCAAGATGTCCTCCATAAGATTGTGGAGATATTCTTGAATTAAGTATGGCTTATCTTCCAGCAAATTCAAAACTGTATCACACTGACCCTTTTCAGCTGCATACAGCATTTGCTTCTTCGGATTATCTGCAAAGATGAAAAAAATAAATTCACCATCAAACAATTATGTACAAAAATGAAAAAAATAATAATAAAAAGATCAGTAATCTTCTTTTATGGCTTTCTTCAGGACATAGGTGATCATGGCTCTCTACAACTTCCTATATCGTGTGGCTCTTAGCAGTTGCTCTCACCACCATGTTCTGTTACTTATTCACAGAAGCTTTACAGGTAATAAGTGGCTTGCTGTCTTCCCTTATCTATTTTGCCCCATGTTTTTCAAGCTCTCCTTCCTCATGTAAAATAAAAAAAGATTTATACAGAAAGCAAACCATTTTCTTTTGCCTGCCTTGACGATCTTGTGCATCACATATTAAACAACAAAACATTCAATAACAAACAGTAAAACTTTAGCACAGTTTTCAACAATTCTTGTTTTTTTTTTATCATATTTGTAATGCAAGTTCCCTTATAGCAATGAATAAGAGACAGTATCTTCAAAGATGAAGAGATTTGAACTGACCACACATTGTTGCTTTTCATCTCTTAAAACAATGTTCCCTACTCTTCCCTTAATCACAGAAAAAAATGTTCTTTTTATATTGGGCATCTATAAATTTGGTCAAATAAAGAGAAAGAAATTTTATTGTAATAAAACTTATTTCAAACTACAGTAGGCAGATCAGGAGTTGTGAAGATCTAACATTCAGCCTGTGCCATTCAAAAGTGCAATGCTGGCAAAAATGTCATAATTTACAATTGTATTTGTCATATTCCAATAAATTTAAAGAAAGGAAAAAATAAATGAATTATAGATAATTGAATTTTTTTTATTCACATTTATGCAGAATTTTTTTTTTTTTAAAGTTGGTATATTTGATTTTTTTTCCAAGTTCACAGCTAGTGAAATTACATTTGTAAGCTTAATGACTAGGATCATAAGTATTTTCTCAAGCATCCTGCTAGTTTTATTGATGGTTGCTACATGTTAATGTATCCCTGAATTTTTCATAGGTTTATTTATATCCAAATTAAATTTGTAAATACTTAGATTTTCAGCCCCAGAAGCAGCTTCAGTTTTGACATGAGGTCTTTAAAAGTCTACAAAATTCTTTCAGCCATTTTGTGAAGTGATATTATTGTTTGTAATACAAAAAACAAGGTTGTCTCTCAAGCTGAGATGGAAGGAAATTCTTAAGACATTTAAAGAAAATTTAAAATTACTTCTATTTTAATTAACTTTTACTTCATTCATTTAAATTTTCTGTCTCAATTCAGTTAAATGGTTTGTTTGTATCGTATGTTTGTGCCTATGAAAAAAAAATTGAAATCAATGGTTTCAATAAAACTAACAAAGAAGACAACCCAGTCATTACAAAAATAAAACTCTTTGATAATGGCATGTGAAAGCTGAAAGTGATCAAAAGGCATTGGACAATTTATGTTCAAATTCTCCCAGGAAACCAGGAAAACAGTCTGAATTGTAAAAGAATTAAATTAAAAAAAATCTTAAAAAAAAACTTTTGCTGGCATTCACCAAAACTATACATAAATGAAAAATTATTGTCCAAATACACCAAATTCAAACTATATGTATGTATGTATGTATGTATGTATGTATGTTTAGATAGCATATCTTCATTCAAATATGTTTCATTGAATAATATAGACGTATTATGTCTATTTTTATAATAGATACTACTTTACAGTTCTCTAATCTGTTTCTTGATGTTAAGATGAAATTCATCAAGGAAGACACTATAGGTTTTTCTACCCAAGTACTTTCTCACTCCTCCAAGATCATCCTATGATTGACCCCTGAGGACGATTTTGGAGATCAAATGTACTTGGGTAGGAAAAAAACTACAGCACCTTCCTTGATGAATTTCATCTTAACATCAAGAAACTGATTAGCAATCTGGAAAGGCTCATTATATAAGTCTATATTATTCAACATATATGATGATGATGATGATGATGATGATGATGGTGGTGGTGGTGGTGGTGGTCTCTCCCACCGTTTTTAAGTGTCTTTCAGTTCAGTTTTATATGTTTATGTTTCATATGAGATAACAATCCTGCATGGGATTTGCAAACAACTCCACACGAAAGGCATACTGAAGGGTTGACCATCATATGGGTTGATGTATTAGTCTGAGATTTAATGTTAATTCTTAATTCTCCAGATAATTGAGATAATTCTTTTCAAAGCTAGTTATAACTCGGTAGCAGATATATATATATAGTATGTCTAAAAATCGCAAAAGTGTGAAACCAGCGGTTACTATCCATGCAACCACACACATATATATATATATATATATATATATATATATATATAAAATCATTTCACCCTAATGCCACTAAAATGCAAGGAGTTACTAGGAGTGGAAAAGAATAAAACTTTAGTGAAGAGAAAGTACAATAAAAAACAGAAAATAGTGATTGATGTTGTATTTAAATTTTTTCAAGATTGTAGCTAGCAGGGAAGCAAGAAATTGGAAGAAAGTTCCACAGGTGAGAATTGCAAGAAAAGAAACCATAAGAATAGAACTTAATTACATCTATTACATTCAACAGTAAAACAAGGAGAGCCAGTAACCAATCTATTAGTACACTTAAATTCATGTAGACAAGCTACCAAGGAGGAGAGACCATTAGAACAAACATATATAATAATATAAGTTAAGGGCAGATATTAAATGCATGCGTGTGTACCTTCAAGTTCACTGCTGGTGACACTGATACTTTCCATGTCTCTTTCATCATCTTCCCAGTAGCTGAGGAATTTGTTAGGCTCTCCAGTCTTCTCTTTCAAGATCTGAAGAATACAAGGAAAAGAAACAATTCTCAATGATTTTTTTTTTTTTTGCTATCCATCCTTGCCTTTATTTACAGTTTAGGGTCAAAAAGTTCAATGACAAAAAAGTAACTGCTCTTATTCATCATATCAAAAAACAGTGATCTGTAAATAATGATTTTGTTAGAAAATCAAATGTAGGTGCACACTGGCAGATTTATATAATTTATTTACAGTCTTTATTAATAGTATTTGTAATAGTTTGGGCTGAACTGTTCAGTGTGAACAAATAATAGAGAACATAAAAATCTAATAGTGAAAAATGTAGCTATTTGACTAAATTTATTTAACATCTACTGGTTAGCTTTTATAGCTGTATAAGACAGGCTCCAAAAAGATTTCATTTCAAATTTCATAGGATACTAATCCTTTCTGATCCAAGTTACTTAACATTTGTAAAATGGCCTGAGAATTAAACAAAAATACTATAAAATGAAACCTAATAAAAGTAAAAAATAATTTACTAATGTAGTGAGTTTGATCCCCAGTGGGTGACTCATTATTGTAAGCCTATACCAGAGTATTTTGTTTTTATTCAGTCAAGCCAGCTCAGACATTCATGAGTATCTTACCAGCCATCATGGTTCTGCATTAAGTTTGGAAAGTCATTAGTGTGGTATTCTGTGTTATAACTGATCAATGTAGGTGAGTGGTAGGCAACCAGCCTGTCTTGTGCCATAGCTAGGTGTCTAGAAGAGTAGATCACTTGCAAGTTCTTGTTTTGCTCACCAGCAGTGTCCTGCAAAGCACATTCTGCATAAGATTGTAGAAATATCAGGGATGAGTGCATAGAGTTGTGATTAAGTTGGATGTTGCCTGCAAGGAGTTTTTAAGTATATCTCTCAGCATCCAAGTGTAGGTTCCATTAGACTCAAAGGTTTTAATTAATGTACAAACAGTGGCACCATAAATTAACACCACCTCTGCAGAGGCTCCAAAGAATCTGTTTGGGGTCATTTGGTATATTAGTTTTTAGATTACATCCATTTTATTCAAAGTGGCCTATGTGAATTTCCACATTCTTTTCAGTAGAATTTATTTTGCTAGTTATATAAAAGATTCGACAGACCAGACTAAAATGAGCTTAATAAATATGAAATTGATCCAGAAAGTATCCAATATGCAAAGTCAACTTTCAGAATTGTCATCAGCTACTGTGTTGCCATCTCCTTATTCTTATCTAGAGTGTATCAATAGTGCTTTTATGGTTGGAAAAAGTCAGAAGTTACAGGGAGCTAAATCTAGACTGTAGGGCAGCTGACAGACATAGCTGGTGCGATTTAAAAAAAAATTAAACCTTTACAAGACATGAAGAATTTACATACTTGCTTATTGTGAATGCAAAAGTCACACAGTACACAAACTCAGCCAATAGTATCTCATTGGCAATGGAGTAACCCCACAGGAAAGTGTTTGCTCAGATATTGATTACTAGTTGCATCAAGGCTGCACAAACAGTTCTTGAGATATTCAAAATGGTAAGATAGACATTCATACCTGTATATGATATTTGGTTGATTCTTGATTGATTCATTTTCTACGGCTTATCAACCCTTTGCAGGTTATTTAAATTCAGAAAATATTTTTATATTGTAAGCATTTTTTGCGGGGAGATAATGATGTTAGTGATACAAGTCTTACTAATTATCCTATAGCAAGGAGAAGAGATGGGTTCATACCTTTACTAAGAGTATTTACACATAAGTGAATATAACGAACCCAATGGGAACTGGAACTTGGCTCTCCAATTAATGATTCCAAGCCATTATCCATTACACCACCCACATATCCAAGCTTATAGCACCTGATATTCCTAAGTGGTCACCCATTTAGGTTTGATGTTGCTTAACTTCAATGATTGTACAGGGATTAGATATTTTTATATTTGAGCCCAGGTAAAAAAACAGGATATTAAATTTCACAATTTTTCACCCTATTCAAATTTTATCTCAGCATGTATGACAAAGAAACAAAGCAAAACGTCAATACATAATATCTTTAAAAAAATGTAAGTATTGGCTCAAAATTCTCATCTTTAAGTAACCAATGACGGTTAAACAATCATCAATGATAAAACCATAATGATTTCCAAACTTCTGAAAACAATGAAATCATTTTCAAACAAGTGACCATTTTTTTTAATTATAATAGAAAAGCAGATTTATTTTATTTTAATTAAACAAATTACTCATTTTCTCATTTTAATCTTTTTTAAAACTAGAATTTTTTTACAACATGCTGACAAATGTTGAAATCCTCACAGTATTTAGTATTGATGAAGTTATCACTAACATATTTTTCTCAGAGATTTACAAACTCTACATTTCGTTCAATTTCGCAAATCAATCCGTGAAATTTGAAGAAGCTGATCTGTTTGGAAAAATACTTTGACAAAACCCTACTTCACAGTTTAATAATTTCTTTAATTTTGTAGGACTTCATAGTAAACAATATTTTTTAAAATTTCTTTTTTTCCTTTTTAAAAGCAAAGAATAAATTCTTAGTATTTCTTATTCTTGAGCATGCAATAAATAAACTGGCTATGCATAAATATTTCTTTCTGAAGCCAAATTCCAACTTTTTGAAGTATTTGGCCTTGTGATTTGTTTATAGCTCTCACAAATGAAAGATGTACTGGAAATTGGATTTTTGTTTAAAGATATGCAAAAAAACAATATTGCATTTTTATTAAATAAGTATTTGTTATTTTAATCACTAAATTATTTTAAAAATAGTGGGAGTATTTTGTCTGTTAAATAATAAAAATTTTAATTTTTCCAAAAGAAAATTAATGAAAGTTTATTGTACTGAGCCTGTACTTTGTACTCCCTTACCTGTTTGCACTTCTCCCCAAAATTTTGTTTTGATTGGTCAAAGTATGGCTATTTTAGAGAGTGTGACGGATGGACTAACAAAAGTCACAGAATTTTATATATAGATTTCCCCACTTAATGTAAACAATGTGAACAAAAAATGAAATTTGTCTTATTATTTTTTCTAAAATACATATGGGGAGAGAGAGAAAGTAAAAGTCAAAAAAATAAAAAAAACTCATAAAGTGTGCACTGACCTGAGCCATGAGATCCACATTGTCCTGATTTGGAATTGTATCCAATGATTCACTATCTTCATCAGACATGGTAACTTCAAGGACTTGGTTTAACTATCTAATATATATAGAGATGGTTAGTTGACTTAAGCATCAAAGAAACATCTACAAAAACAAAAAAACAAAAAAAAAAAGTTTTGCTTAAAAAAAAAAAAGAATTAAATGATCACTAACAAAACATTTTTTTAATAGAATAAAATAAATGGTGGACTGAAAAGTTTTTGATCAGAACTACTTTCCAAAATCAGTATTTCAATAACCAAACATCAGAATTCTGATTTAGAAAGTAGATAAAGTTAGAACTTTTTAGCTTTTTAGCTAGAAGTTTTATCTTGTACTTTTCTTCATAGCATCTAATTATCTAAATTATATACAGTGGGAGGAAAACAAATATTTGTACATATACAAATTTTTAATTTATTGTATTTCCAACTAATGAATAAACATACTTTCATATAATTAACTGTACATAGATGCATAATAACTAAATATGCATAGAAAACAGAAGAAATTTTGATTTAATAGAAATAAATCCCATTTATCCATTTTAATGGGTGAAAAAAGTATCCATACAATACAAAGAAGAATACATAATCTTCATTTAATAGTTTGTAGAACAGCCATTATTTACTTCTACAGCAACCAAACTATTCTTGTAGTTCTCAATTAATCTTCTTTGCATATGGTCTTCAGATCTAGGATGTTTGTTGAAGCTTTCAATTGGATTTGAAGTTTCAAATAACAATACAGATTCTCAATTGGGTTCAAATCTGGGAACTGACTTGGCCATTTCAGGATATTCACATTATTTTCAGCAAGTCATTTCTTTGTAGTGTGCTTAGGATCATTATCCTGTTGGAAGATCCAATCAGGAGGAACTTCAAAATTTTCAACCAAAATCATTAAATTTGCTTCCAAAATATATTGTTATGCTGTGGTATTCATTCTACCATCTATTACTGATATGTTGTCAGTACCTTTTGCAGAAAAACATCCCCAAACCATGATGCTGCCACCACCAAATTTCACTGTTGGAACTGTGTTTGAATGCATCACCACCTTTCCACTATACATAATTTCTAGAATTATGTCCAAACATCTCAATTTTGGTTTTGTCTGTCCATAATACTCTTTCCCAATACAATTCTTCCTTATCCTTATGTTCACGAATAAATTTCAACCTGGCATTTCTGAGTCTTTTCAATAGCAGCAAAGTTTTCTGTGGGGAGCATGACTTCATTGCTTATTGTTCATTTAGTGACACAGATTCCTGATGAAAGCAAACTATCCTGCAATTCTTGATGAGTAACCATTAGATTTTTTTTAATTTGGTGCATTAATTTTCTCAAAGATCTTGAAGAAATCTTCCGTGGAGCACCTGTCCGTCTTTGGTTTTCAAGAGTTTTGAGTTTTTTATACCTTGCAATGAATGAACTAATGTTAGTAAATGGAATATTTAGGTTGTCTGAGATTTTCCTATAACTTTTACCTTCTTACCAGAGCTTAACAATCAGTTCTTTTTGTGAATTTGTAAATATTTTACCTCTTGCCATGATAACTTACACAAATATCAACTAGAGAATATTCTGTTTGTATTTTTTAGGCTAAAAATAAACAGAATATTCCACTTGAATAATCTAGAGTATTAAAGTAATTTAAAAGTTTTAAAATCTGAAATTTGGATTCTACAAATACTTTTTTCACCCATTAAAATGGATAGATAGGATTTATTTCTATTAAATCATTTTTTTTTGTTTTCTATGCATATATAGTTATTATGCATCTGTGTACAGTTAATTATATGAAAAGTATGTTTATTCATTAGTTGGAAATACAATAAATTAAAAATTTGTAAGTGTACGAAAATTTGTTTTTCCTCACTGTATATCTTACTTTAAAATCACACTCTTCATGCCATGATCTGGAAATCACTTAAGGTGTGAAACTGACAGTCGCCATACAGTGTTAATGTCTATATATACACTGTCTATCTACTTCAAAATGCTCTATCTCTAGCACTTTTCTCACATAAATATAAAAAATTTAAACATATAATTACAGAAATTATAGAGAAATTTCAAGGGGGAAAATGTGTTATACCAGATGAAAGTGACAACAAAGGAAAAAAGAATTTACATCAGAACAAGTAGGAAAGAATTTAAAGAGAAATATGCAAATCATTTGGTATCATTTAAACATGAAAGATAAGTGTAAAACTACGGTGTCAAAATATACATATTAAAAATAAAACAGGAAACCCAGTTAGTGGAATATATAATTAAATTTGAATATTAGAAGAAATTGCTATCTATGCATGGAGGAGAAAATATGGATCATAGAATTCAGAATGTATATAATTTGATAAACAAAAGAAAAGAATTATTTGGAACTGTTGGTACACTGACATATTCAGTTAAAAAATATGAAAAGAACAATAAATTTCAGGAATACTATCAAAAAAAAAAAAAAAAAAATACTATCACCCATTTTGAAAAATCACAAAGCGTAAAACAGTGAGTGAATGTGTAAATAAAACAAAAATGTTTTTTTCTTTGTGTATTAAAAAGCTCTTTTAAAACAAATTTAAAATAGAGCACACATATATAAAAAAATCAAGATATATATATATATATATATACATACACACACATATGTATGTGCATATGGATTTTGCACAATGTTATACCAGAACTTCAGAGAAGTCAAGTGAGTGCTTCAGCAAGTTTCAAAAGGTACAGACCACACTTCATTCAATGTCAGTGGCTGCCCCCGATGTGTAGACACATTGTCTACTCAGCTACATCTAACATATGCACATGAGGAAAAAAAGCCATGACAGGTAGCAATATAAAGTCCCACCTGAGAGAATAGAAGGGGAGAGTTTCTTACATTCTAGCATGAATGTCGAATCCACTACAGTAAATGAAAAAGTCCAGAGTTTAATAAAATGTAATGTTATGTGGAAGAGAAGTTTTGTGTTCACATTAGAATGTACAGCAATATTACAAGAGCAAACATTTTTTACCATTACCAAAATTAATGATTAATAATGATTTCAAAAAGATTACCAAAATTAATGATTTCAAAGATTACCAAAATTAATGATTAATGATTTCAAAGATTACCAAAATTAATGATTAATAATGATTTCAAATTCCTGTAAACCTTACAAACAATCCTTCATCAAACACTATAGACTGGCATTACAAAAATCAGGTAAAGGGCATAAAACTGGTTTTCATTTCTGTGGTATGCTAAAATATCATTTTTTTGTAGGGGTGAGGTGTTTTGAAAGATTTGAAGAGCTGGTTAAAGTCCTAGTGTTTATTTTGGAAGATCAGTAAAAATGACGCTTCCTGTGATCTGAGTTACTTGAAGGGGTGGATAAAATCACCCATTTTTATATTGTTTTCCTCTTTGGAAGGTATACAGAGTGACTCTTCCTGTAATGTGACATTTTTCTAGGGGTGGTTAAAATCCCATTTTGTTTTATTGGTATTGTTTTCTTTCAAAGGTGTGGGGAGTGACCCTTCCTGTAATGTGACATTTTTCTATAGGTGTCTGAAATTCCCTTGTAATGGCTTGAACAGAAGAGAAGGACCTGCTAACCATACTCTGGTACATTATGTTTCAGAGGGGAGGTTCCTTTGGGTTAAACTATCATCACAGGTGGTTGGGGTCCATCTGCATGTTTTTTTTTTGTGGCTCTTATGTAGAAATCCATGTTTTGAGTTTTACAGAAAATATTGTTATTGTAATTAATTGCTTTGTTTTATTTATTTTAAGTTTTTCTTTTAAATTTGTTTTATTGATTGTTTCGTAGTCCTGTTATTGTAATTTATATAACAAATGACAAAATTTGGTGGGGGAGGATTGTAACAATACAATTTCTCACACATTGTTAGAAAGTAAGTAGATAAACTCCTTCCTTTTAAGTCCACTTGGCTATCTGAATTTTGTCTCCAGTCCATCCTTGAGGCAACTAAATTGCCTGGGTTTTCAGGATTCATGTCTCAAGTTCACCTTTGAATTAGCAACATAAAATTTTATCAATGATTTTAGATAATCATTGAAAGTTGTCCTATGAAGAAGTTGACCACCCAAGAAGCTGAATGGGTGGTCCCGAACCTCCCAGAACACATGTGGATGGAGTAGGGTGGAATCCTAGCCATTAGCCATATAAGCAGAGAGAGGCAGGAAGTCAAAGAGGTCCAGCCATGAGAGAAGTAAGTAGGTGACCAGGGGAATTGGTAGCTGCCCAAGTTAGGTTAAGTGAGAAATCGTATTGTTCTTAACTCTCAACCAGTGTCTTTAAAAGAATTGTCATTATTATTTTTTGTTGAATACAACCACGGCCATGTGGACAAGTCTGTGAGCATAGCAAAGTCAGGGGTACATGCAAATATAGCCAATATTGGATGTCAACACAGGTGCAATGAATGACAAACAAGCAGAGAACACCATTACAAATTTCACCATGAAAGTAGTCACATTATCAAGAAGGATCAAGCTCTACTAGTTAGGGCTAGGTTAAGAAGAATGTCTTCCAGGGCAACAAACATGGCCACTGAATTGTGTGCAGAAGAAGCTCAAAATGCATCTAGTCAATTTATCACTAACATCACATTGCCAGACAAGTGGTCTGTGACTACAAATGCAGACAGATGTGAGTCTTTTCAGGACTACTTTCAGTCAGGAGCTGTTTAGCAGGGAGCCCAGCTCAAGTTGATGCTTATTTGGCCAACTTTCCCCATCTTGAGGCAACTCTAGCAGCTGGGCGCGAGGGTCCCATCACAGAGTCTAAGGTCTGGGAATCGCTGAAGCAGGTTGGCCAAGACTAATCTCTGGGATTAGATGGTCTTCCTTATGAAAAGTACTTGGGGCAGTCGCCTGTTTTTGTCCTCTTGCTAGCACTGATTTACAACAACTGGATGAAGCAGGAGTCTATATCTCAATGCTTCTTCAGGGGTGTGATCAAGTTGCTTTGCAAGAAGAAAAACAATTGGGATGAGATAGGCAATTATCGGCCTTTGATGATGTTAAACACAGAGTTGAAAATTTTAGCCAAGATCTTAGCCAGCCATTTGTAGGCTGTCCTCTCTAGTCTGGTTAGCCCTGAGCAGACTTGTGCTATGAAGGACTGGAATATTCAGGATAACCTTCATTTGGTATGCTTTATCATCAAGCAAGTCAACAGTGAAGCCATGCTGACCAATTTAGATCAGTACAAGGCAACACAGATAGAGTTGACTATCAATTTCTGGAGACTGTCCTTTCCACCACTGGTTTTGAGCCATACTTTCACACCTGAATCTGACTTCATAAGCATCCCCTGGTGCACTTCTAAAAGTGAATTGAGTAAGATCATAAGCTTTTGTATTGTTTCACTCCATTCATCAAGGTTGTCCACTTTCAACTTGCTGTACGTTCTTACATTGGAGCCCTTCCTTCACAAGTTAAAGATGAATTCAGTCCTTGGCAGAATTTCTCTCCCTGGTGCTAACACCCCAGCCGCCTATGCTGACAATTGTTGAGTTCTTGTGCCAAGCAAACTGACAAAGCTGGCAATCAGACAGTACAAGACAGTGACAGGGTCCAAGATCAACTGCAATAAGTCTGTTGATTTGCAGTTGTGTACGTGAAAGTGAGTTTCTCTTTCCAGGCCTTTCCTTTGGATGGACAGACTAATCAAGATACACAGCGTCTGGTTCAGTCCCAATCTCCTCTTGAAAATGAATTGGTCAGAGGTGCAGGAGAAGGCTGAAGTTGCAGCTCATCTGTGGTCCCAGAGGAATCTTTCCTTAAAGGGGAGGGCAGAAGTATGTTCCTCGCACATCTACCTGATTCTCCTTACTTCCACTCCCATCTGCTACACTATTAGTAAGGCTCTTGTTCTCTTTGTGGGGAGGCAAGGCTCCCAAGGTATGTCAGGAGATCTGTTACCTCTACCCTTCTGAAGGCAGTTTGGGTATCCCTTTCATTAAGATTCGTCAACATATGCTTCACATTTCTAAGACCAGATGTGTTTGCAACTGGATGAGAATGGCGAATTCTGGAAGGAAACATCTGTAAGAACTTCCCATCCCTGAAAAGTGTGTACTAGTGTGAGGAAGAGGCCTGTTGTTTACTCTGATGCAAGTGCTTTTTCTATCATGAATGTCAGTTTGCTCTCAAGTTCCTCTTACAGGCAATGGATGGCCTCTCTGACATCCAAGTGTTGTCCCATAAGGCATTATATCATGTGCTAGGATGGAATATACCAGAGGGTTGTTAGCAGCCCTTCTCTTCTGTTCAAGCCATTTCAAGAGGATTTCACACACCTATCAAGGCAAGAGACCCATTTCATATGCACTTGGGCACCCAGATTAAAACGCCTCACTAACATTGAGGCATCATTCACATGGTTGGTGATTCAAAAGGCCCTCTGGGTTGGCAAGAGACTTTGTTTGGCAGGCTTGGAAAAATCTCCAAACTGCATTTGCTACAAAGAGGCAGTAGAGACACTCAATCATACCTTCTTCCACTGTAGGGTTGTAGGTTCATTGTGCAAGTTTGTTGAAGACGACATGGTTTGCATGCTGCACAGAAAGTTCTTTATCCTTTAGGCCAGTACTGTTTGTAGTAATGTCGTACCATCATTGACTAAGGCGGAGCACTATTTGTTCTTTTGCTTACTAGTTATTATGCAAATTGTGATATGGATGATGCAACAGAAGGAGTTCTATGGGGACAAGAAGTTTACCTCTTCCCAACTAATCTTGTTTTTTAGGCACCGGCTTAAAGTCAAAATTAGGACAGAAAGGAAACAACTCCATCAAATATTCGCAGACCTGCCCAAAATAGGGTAGTTTAGGCTTTCTTTGTTTTTGTTTTTTTTTCATCAAAGTTAACTTATGTATGCTGATTGGCACCTTTAATTATTTTTGACCCCACTTTCTTTAGTTAAATTTCCCCACCCTTCCCCTGTTAGGTGATCAGAGATATCAGTTCTCTGGTGGAAGCAGGATGACTTTCAATTTTCAAGTGTGTATTTTCGTTTTTGTTGTTGTTTGGATGAGTGTGTGTTTGAGTGAGTGTCCTGCATTAATTAATCTTGTCCAATTAACTAATGTTTCTGCCACATTTTAAGGATTGTGTGGGGGGATTATTACTAACACAGTTTTGTTTTGTTTCTTGTATATAAACCTTGTTTTCATTGTAAATATTTAATGGGGTTATAAATTTTTAAAAGTTGTTATTTCATTCCCCCCACAGACAAATCTGTACATATGGGAACTAGTTAGGACTTCAGAGAGACTCTGAGGTATTATGGTGGATGTAGTAAGAATGGTTTGTTTTGGTGCAAGGATTATTGTGGCATATTTGGGTCAGTGATTGTGGCTAGCTAAGTATAAGATAGATGAAGACCAGCCTTGCTTATCCCCAATTTTTGGCCTTGTGCCACATCTGCACATTTCTGCAATAAATAATATATTTGACATCATCAGTGATAACATCAATCAACAATATTAACACCAGTCATCTTCGGAACCTGTTTCAAGGAAGAAGTCTACAGGCTGGGCACTAAAAACAGAACGTCAGTCCTCTACTAAAAACTAATTGAGACCTGCTTCCTTGGTCTTTGAAATTCTTGTTGTCGGCCCCTGCTACGAACTCACTCAACTACAAACTACAGATCTTTTGATTGTTCCCCCTTCAACAAGTGCTTTGAAGAAATCATATGTAATCGTTAACCCATTAAGAACAATTTACTTGCTTAAAGAAGTTTTAGGCACTAAGAGAAACATTTTGAGCAAGCCTTTATATGAACACTGTTTCTTCTTTTAAGTGTAAGGACTTTTCTTCTTCCTTTCTTTCTCTCATATTTTGTATATATACCGTTACCTTTTTTTTTTGTGTATGTAAATAAACATTTTCTTCTGTTGCTACACCTCGTCCCGAGCAGGAGTTTGAGTCTTTGGTTTGGTTTGGTTTGTGGCATATCACCCTCATTGGGTTATTTAATGCCAACAGGATTTTTATTGCTGGTAATATTTTTTTTTCAAAAAAGTATTACTGGTAATAATTTTTCCTCAAAAAATTTATTGCTGGTGTTAAAACGTATTTTTACACTTTTATAGCGTTTTGACCCCAATTTGTGGGTTAACTATTTACCCAGAGTTGGGACCCTAACAGGTGCTACCACCCCGTTTGAGTCTTTCTTTATTTTTCCAACTAAAAGAGAGAATTGCCCGTTCTAAATATTCAAGCCATTGTTGCTTTT
The DNA here is from genome assembly GCA_903632075.3 of Acanthosepion pharaonis. NCBI lineage: Eukaryota > Metazoa > Mollusca > Cephalopoda > Sepiida > Sepiidae > Acanthosepion > Acanthosepion pharaonis. The sequence goes on from CAHIKZ030001802.1 coordinate 1,503,368, forward strand.
ATCGATTGTATCACCTTAACCCTTTCATATGGGAAAGCCGGGACAAATTTCACACAGTGCTCATTGAATATTCACGCGGTGACATTGGAGATCAAGTGACAGCAAGTCTTTTCATTATTCAAGAACTCACCTCTGTATGTTAGTTTTCTTCTTCTTCATTATTATTATTATTATTATTCAAGTAACAAAAAATGGAAAAACAAAAAACGAAAAAAGTTTATTTTAAAAATTTTAAAAAATATGGACACATTTTTGTTAACATCAAAATATTCAATTGTTGTTGTTGACAATATTCTCCCTAAAAAAAATAAACTTTCTTGCTGAGTAAATTTGACTCAAATAAGCAACTTTACTTAATCCTTTGCTTTTGGATACATATTTTAAAAATATTTTTCCGGAATTTGAGTTAATTTAAAAACATTTTTCTATAATTATTTTGAAGTCAAGTACATTTTCAAATCTGACGTTTTACTTTTACATTAATGTTTTTTTTATAATTACCAATATTTACAATTTACCAAAAAAAAAAAAAAAATGTCAATTCTACATCCTTACTTTTAGTTTCAGTCGTTCACAAAAACTTTCTTTAAAAAGAATTTTCAGCAAACAAAACTAAAAGAAATTAAAGTAAAAATATTTATTAAATAATTTTCTATTTCAATTGTTTTTCTTTGTCGATAAATTTGTTTTTAGATAAGTATAAGGAAAATACGCAAAAGATTTTTAAAGCAAATCCTAACTTCTTAAAAGAAAATGAAATGGTAAACACTAACAAACATTAAACTGTTTAATTTAAACACCTTTGTCTCCCTTAAAATATAAAAACATCGTTTATTCGAATTGAGAGATTAACAAGTCATTTCCCCCTAAAAAAAATGCTTCAAATAGAAATTATTTTTAAATCAATTACAAGAAAACTTACAAAATTGTCACCTTACCTTTTTTGTAAGTGCAGCGGGTTTTTTTTTATTATTTAATATTCATTTTTTTGTTTTTACAGTTCCAATTATTTCAGTTTTCCACACACGTCAGAAGGTCCACTTCACTTCCAAAAAAAAAAAAAAAAAGAAATGATATTCCGACTGAAGTAAATTCCAAAATTGTGCAGCAGATAAAAAAAATTATTTTGATATATGCAAAGGATTTCAAATTTGATTTTTTTTCTTGTTATAAAGTTCAAAATTATCCAAAATTAATATTTAATTGTTACAAATTTGGAAAATTTGAATGGACGATGTTTTGTTTGTCAATAAGAGTTACCGGACATGGAAGAGCATTTACAAATAGCGGAATTACAATTATAACTTGGACCGAGACGAAACATTTATTAAAGGGCTTCATTTTAAAATTGAATTAAAATTGCCATCCAAATATATCAAGTATCGCTAAAGGCTACGCGAAAGATAAATTTATTACATTTATTTCATATAAAATCATTTTACAAAGTTTTAAAGAACATTTTAAATATTTTAGTATTCTTGGTAAGCGTGTTACTGTTGTTTTTCATTTTGTTCTCCCTGATCGTACATGAAATTGATTGTTGGGCGTGGAATATCTTTGACTGAATTGATAGAAATCATTTCCATATTATCTTTTTTTAATCTTTCTGTCGTTAATTTCATCTTGTTTCATTTAATTGCAGTTTTTCAAGCCCCAAATTATATTTTCTTTACATTGTCAAAATGTTTATCGTATGGCGAAGAGATTTTGGTATTATTCATATTGGATAGCCGTAGAGAACATAATATTCATTAGTTGAACTTTAATTTTCGGTTTAAATTTAAAATTTGTAATATTTGCTTCTTCTTTTTTTTTTTTTTTTTTTGTAACTATAAAAAGTGTGAACACCAACGAAATTAGAGAATTATATATAATTTCAGAGAATTAAATTATTTTTTATTTCCGATATTAAAGACGCGGGAACTTGTTTTCATTTGTTTTTGGGGGTTTTTTGTTTGTTTTTCTCCCACTTTTTGTTGTTGGATTTCAAAATTTTGAATTTTGATTCTTTTTTGTTTATTTTGAAATGGTGAAAAACTGCTTTCAATGGTTCAACAAATATACCAAAAAGAAAATGATATGTAGCATTTCTCTATGCACTTCTAGTTCTAGTGTTCATTATCGCGAAAAAAAAGTTTGTATTAGTAAATAAATTAATAAATATTAACTTTCAAGTTCATGCCACTTTTAGTGAATTTGTTATTTGTTTGCCTTTAATTTTATTGTTATGGAGTCAAAAAATATATTCACACCTGATGCCAACCGTAATCAAATCAAAAAGAATATTTGGTAAGTATTTTTGATTTTTATCGTTTTTTTTAATTTAATTTTAGTTTTTTTTCGTTTTTTTTGTTTTTGTTTTGTTTTTAGTAACTTTTATAATTTGATTTAGTTTTCGTATTAAAACGTAACCAATTTTTTTTTATGCTTTAAGTTTCAAAACTTATTTTTCTGTATATTTTTCCTCTTCTACAACGACTTCTGTTGTGGACAATGAAAAAAGGCTATATCCACAGATATGGTGATGTATGTGTGTACAACACTCGGTGTGTACACGTATACACGGTATACATAAAAAAAAAAACAAAAAAAAAAACTGTAAATGCCTGGGGGTGTGTGGATACAGGATACACGTATGTTCAAGTTTATAAAAAAAACTAGTTTCAGTTAGACTGATTTAAAATTGAACAGGTACAAAACGGTTCTCTACAAACAAAAATCTTTATTCTACTTAGCATTTTGTACCAAAAAGTAAAATCTAATGCAACTTGGTGACATTTTTGTAATGACAAAAGTACGCAGGTGTAGGCTTTAAAAAAGTTTTATTCAACTAAGTATACAAGGTGTGCGCATAGTGTCCTTTTATAGTCCCAGTAAACAGAAATAGATCTCTCAAAGGGGATAGTAACGAAACAAGGGGAGACCATCTTGATTATTCATAACAACTTTCTTTTCTGTACCTAATATTCATGACGGTCCACAACTTCCTATCCTTTGTAACTTTTAGAAATGGTTGTCTTTTTACAATCCTCCACTTTCCTCTTCTGCCATCCATTTACACATGATTGTTAGGTAGGTCACTTACTCTTTCTCTCTGTCCATTTGCCTTCACTATGTCCTGTGCGTCAAATTTTCCAAGCCCTTTTTTTTTTTTAATATGTATCCTAGAAATTTCACCTGTCTCTTTTTGATTCTAAATATATGCCTTATTTTTATTTCTATTTCCTTAAAACTTCCTCCTTACTAACATACACCATCCATGGTATTTTCAGCATCCTTCTTTAAAACCATGTCCCTGTTGCCTCTAGTCTCCTCTTCATGAAATTATCCAGAAATGATTGCCATACAGGACTGTTATTACATAGCTGTTGGGCAGTCTTTTCTTTGTTCCTAATAAAATTTTCCTGTTTCTTAATACTTTGCTTAGCTTTTGGAAGAAAACCTTTTTCTATTTCAATGCTCCTTTGAATTTAAGTGCCACATTTTCCATCATCTGTTAAAACTTTTCCCAGATATCTAAATTTTTATACTTGCTTGATTTTGATATCTCCAAATTGTAACTCACATCCTGGGCTGTTCCTCTTGTTGACAACTATACATTCTGTCTTACCATTGATGGTTAGTTCTTTCTTAAATAGCATTGCGAGAGGAGGGTGACACTTTTGGGTCTGCTGTATAAGCCTGTATTGGCTGTATTGAAATAAAAGTAGTTTTTAATGTCAAGTTACTATTCACAGTTGAAGGATATTTTGATTTCAAGTAACTTAAACTATGGTCACTATTTCAGAAATATAGACAGATATTAAACAATGGTATACATATTTAAGCAATTGCTATTTTGGCCAAACAATAAGCATTATCCAGTGATGTATTCTGGGCTGTTTTATCATTGTTGACAATGTGAAACCTGTGAATGGACCAAGCATGCATTCTTTTAATACTGTAGCATCACACTATGTGGGAGACACATCATGGTTGTTATCATATAAATTTCAGTTATTTTCCTTGACAGAAGTTTGTTTTTGGGTATGTATTGCTTTATTTTTCATCTTTTGGCCTGGCCCTTCTTGCCAGATGAATTTTGTGCATGATTAGTATTAAGAGAATCTGTTTTTGTGAGTTAAACTTCTCCA